>MCFE01000244.1:0-116636 GCA_002104905.1 Basidiobolus meristosporus CBS 931.73 | reverse complement strand
ACCCAATGCATCGAAGGATGCTCTGATCAAGATACACAGTACTCTGAGCCCATGGAGGATGCTCAATGTGACGATAACTGTGCTAATCAGGATTCACAGTATACGGAGCCCATGGAAGACACTCAATGAACCAACGACTGCACTTAAGTCCAAATCCAATAAAGTTTCATTATTTTTCGCCTCATATATGATAGCAGAAATATAGCCATTACCGGCATGGGAACAAGAGCGTTTGACAAACTCAACACCACGCCAATTTCCATACTTCCTTCCGATGACCCGAAATCCAGCTACCAATTCAGGGGAAGGGTAAGAAACTGATAAGACTTGGCTGTGCACGTATTGAAGTACTGCTTGGAGGTATTGGGTGGCTTATTTAATAAGCTCAACCCGGGCTTATTCAATTTGGAGATTGGGCATCCTAGAGTGTCCTGAGCGCACATAAAATATGCGTCACAGACGAGCGATTCGTGTGATAATTATGCAAATTAGCGCTTAAGCGACTCTTTCCCTTACTTCGATCTCTGTTGATACTCGCCATTGTTCCACCCATCCCTGTGGGCACATCTCTTATGTGTCTTTTTTTCCAGTGTTCATATTTGACAGCTTATTTACACAATAATTGTGTGTACTTGATAGTCTACATAAATAGGGAAACTGATGTGACATCGATTACATGTAAGTAATAAAATGTAGAAATACCAACAACCTGTTCTCATCAATAGCAGTCTCTGTATCTACGTCTACACGATGGCTGATCATCGTGGTTACCCAAGTCTTGGTTTTCATCCTCGTCTGGGGTAAATGATTGCACATATGTCGACGTAGATGGTTGGAAAGTGCCCGAGCATTCTGTACGGAATTAGTTTCAACATTGTCCAACTAGGGATAGGTGATCGGGGACTCCAGCTGGTAACCTGTCGGCGCATATGGCATCGATGGTTCAGTCTCATAGTCCACTTGGACACCCTGGTCTACTTATTGGTTGTCGTACGTAGCAATGGGCAATGCATAGGATACACCGAATAGGAATACTAAGGTGGCTAAAATGCGTGGATAAAATGCGTGGCTAAAATGCGTGGATAAAATGCGTGGATAAAATTCGGAAATTACGTCGCATATTGGCTCTTAGTTACAAACTGGAATGCAAAAAGTTGCTTTTGTTTTTATCAACCATCAGCAGCAGCCGAAGCTCAGTTGATAGCTATTCTATGTGGCCAATCATCAATAAAAACAATCCACAGCCAATTAAACCTATGTATCATCAATCTACGTACTTCATTGCTAATACCATCATCGATTTATTGCTCACCACGATTGCTCACCACGATTGCTCACCACTATTCCATTTTAGTAGTTTATTCAATATTGCTCGCAAATTGGAGGGTACAAAACCAAAATGATTCACACTATTGCTTGAGGAGTCATTGCCAGAATCTTCACGATGCTCATTCCACTCATCCCTGTGGTCACGTCTCCGCTGTTTCTTCTTGGTATCAGTTGGTGTAATCTTGTTTGCAGAAGAAATGTATGTGTTGGATAGCTTGCAGAGATAGCGATTATATGATGGGAATGATTGTGAATGCCAAATAAGTGTTTACGATTGAGTCAAAAGCTGCCTCTGTATCTACGTTTACGATGGCGTCGTTGGCAACGTTTACACGAAGACTGATCGTCGTCGTCTTGAGTGTCATCCTCATCGGGAGTAATTGATTGTACATATGTTGGCACAGATGGCTGGTACAACGTCTGATCTACTTGCTGCACTTGCTCAAATTGATTCTGGTTGGAAAGTGCCTGAGCATTCTGTGCCGAATTTGTCTGAGCGTTGTCCAACAATGGATAGGCGTTTGGGGACTCTAGTTGATAGTATGTTGGAGTGTATGACATTGATGGTTCATTGCCGTCCATTGGTCTACTTGCTGGTTGTCATACATTGCAATGGGCGATGCATAAGATACACCAAATAGGAATACTAGGGCTGATAGAATGTGGAAAGTGCGTTGCATGTTGGCTCTGGATGACACACTGCAAGGCAAACAGTTGCTTTGCTAGATTCATCAGCAACCAAACCCAGCTTACTAAATTATGAAGCAAAGGCGAGTAGAGTTAGTCAGCATTCCACTTTCATTGCAATCATCAGCGATTATCAGCAACCAAACCCAGCTTACTAAATTATGAAGCAAAGGCGAGTAGAGTTAGTCAGCATTTCACTTTCATTGCAATCATCAGCGAATAGGTGTTGATTCACACCGTAATCCAGGCGGCCAACCACTTCAGTACATCAAGAAAAATAAACAATCCTCTTCATTTCTGGGCTTGCGGTACCACTTTGGAATGACATACACGGTAGTGAAGGGACAATGACTTGAGGTGAGCACACAGGAATGGCTTCGTTCTTGATCTCATTGTCGAAGGGCGCTAAGCTACTCCGGTGATATAGTAACCTGTGGCTATTTTTATGAGTATTATGGGATTATGAATGAATTGATAGTATACTGAGCCAGATTTACGATTTTGCATTATGCTTTGCATCAACCACCTTAAGTCCGCTTAGCTAAGTCGAAACATGAACCTAGTGTCGTGTTAGTTTGAAATCATAGATTCATGGGAATAGTAATTGCTGAGGGTATCAATGTGTATTTATCACACCAACTTTTTTTACTTTTCTTCTGGCCATCATCGCTGCTCCAAAACAACCATAAAAGAGTCCATTATCGTAGTTCGTCATGATCCGACCGAGCATGTAATTGCCACCTGCAAGTCCAAGCTCTGCCAACTGTTGAGACTTCGAATGTCTAAGTAATATTGTACGCTGAGGGATGCGTTGATCAGGATATGCAGTACACTGAACCCGTGGAAGATGCTCAGTGTGACAGTGATTGTGCTCAGCAGGACTCGCTGTATACTGAATTTATGGAAGACACTCAGTGTACCAACAACTGCACATAATTCAATAAACCTCGATCATCCATACCATTTGCTCTAACTTGATTGCTAATGACTAAACCATGTCAAAATCTAAATGGTTGTTCGAAATAATGATCATCGACTAATAGAGCCAAGGATGAACGTCCTACAACTGGAGAAACACTATATTGCAATAGAACAAAATAAACACCATTGCTTGATTAAGGGACTACCTTTGTTTATCTTTGTGGGCTCATATCTTCACAAGTCGTTAGTTGATGGGTAACAAAAGCAGGACATAGAATGTGAATTCATGGCCTCAAGTGAGTCAGATATAGGGTGTAGTATAGTAGACTATGCCAAATACCACCATAAAGTGAGCTTACGACTGGTTTTACGCTATTCATCAAAATGCAGCTTACTCTAACTTTACTCGCTTTGTACTTTGCTTCCATCCATGCATTCACTGACACAGAAGATACCTCTTCTCAGGTTAGCTATGGTGACAGTTTGTGCGGGGAGCAAGTAAGTCCTTGCTACCAAGAAACTTAATTGCCTGCAGATGACTATTAGCCGGAACAGGACGAGGGTGATCACTATATGGATGAGAATGGGGGTGAAGATGAAGGCGAAGGTGAAGGTGAAGACTCGATGGATGGCACTACAACTCAGCCAGAGTCATCCTACAACATGCCCAACTTCAATATAGCCGACCTGCAACCAAGACAGGCCTTGTTGGACAGAGTGAACGCTCAGTCATCCAGTGATGCTGATGCCCTGTCGAACTCTAATCAGTTTGACCAAGCGCAGGTAGTCGACCAAACCCTCTATCAGCCTAAGCAGCAACAGCCCCGGATCATCATCACCCAGCCAGCCGCCCGTAGCTAAGAAGAAGTACAAGAGGTCGGCACATCAAGATCAGATATTTCAGTGGGAATCAATACATTGATTAAATAAATGTATCATTTGGTCACCCTATATTAATATGAAACATCATCAGCCGTGGTTCGTGAATTACCACACTACTGCTGAAATATCAAAAGCATATGCGTATATATTAGGGTATACATTGGTGTATTTATCCGTGTATTTATCCGTGTATTTATCCGTGTATTTATCATACTGTAATCATGTAGACTACGCGATATCAATGCGATTGAGCCGATGATGGTAGAGAGAATGCCAATTTTCAATCAGATATAGTGTGAGTTCATCAAAGTTAACTAACTATTGCTACCATCAAGGTTGTAACCATGTTATAATGGTTCTCATGCTATATATACCCAAGCAATGAGCTCAGTTGTACTCAAAGATGCGTACATTCATTGGTCTTGGGCCTTGCTAGCAACCAATCCAGGCGAAGGGTAAGAAACGTCATGAAGGTAATGAGTAGCTTATTCAATTTATGTGGGGAAATCGGGTCTCCTTGAGTGTATTGTCACCCCAAGCTAGGGTCAGCTATTATAGAGGGTAGGATACATGATAATGTAAGGAGAATGCGGTGCGTGTCAAATCCAATGATCCGTTGTCGTCACTCGAGTCTTGAGTGTCATCCTCATCGGGAGTAAAAAATTGCACAAATGTTGGCGTAGATGGTTGGCACAAATGTTGGCGTAGATGGTTGGTACAAAGTTTGATCTACTTGGTGCACCTGGTCATACTGATTCTTGTCAAAATGCACCTGTGTGTTCTGTGCGGAATATGCCTGAGCATTGTCTAACAATGGGTAGGCGTCTGGGGACAATAGTGATAATATGTTGGTGCATATGACATTAATGGTTCATTGTTGGCATTGAAGAATCCCATAACAAAACACTGACATGCTAAAGAATATGAACCTTGACTTGACTAAGGAAAGCAACATTGCCTGCCTTGTACATTCTTGCATCTTGCTCACCTGAAAATGGATCTTGCCACTCCAACTCCGCCAATGTACAACTCTCCAGCCGCTCCTAGGGGAACTGGCAGTCAATTACACTTTGGTACTACGTCCCCATGTCAGCGAGCTCACTGTTGCTTCCGTTGGCTCATAGTCATTCACAATACGGCTGTTTGGGATCAACGGTTGCAGGCTATGAATTAGTGATGCTGGGAATGATTCTCCCCCCAAGATCAGCGTCAGAGGGTTTACTAAGTGTTTGGAAGATTGCGGGTGGCAAGAGTACTCAAGATAGTCCCACAGTTGTTGCTGATTTACGCTTTGTAAATCATGTTTACATATCTAAGATTTACTGAAGGTCATTATCATATACACGGATGAGAGATACTGTTGGGCAGTCTTCTTCCAGGAATCCTTGAACAGCTCAAGATCCAGGGTGCCTTCAAGTGTTATCATTGACTGTACTAGACAAGTGGATGGTGAGGAAGAGGCGCTGGCCATGGTGCTCATCACCAGCAGCGGGAACAAACTGAACCCAATGAGAGCCATTCTTCCTGAACCAAGAACAAAACGCGTCATGATGTGCCATCAACATATTGGGTGCATTGATTAGGGGAGATTTCAATCTCAACAGTAAGCATTGATTGTCGCAATTCTTGCATTCTTCCAAGAACCATAGTTGGATAAGATCAGGCTTCCGACACCCACAGATGGTGTGTCGTAGCTATTTCCAGAGGAGGTGGAGAGCCACTGAGCTTAACTACTGCATAGCCTGTCACGAAATCTTGGTTTGCTTTACTACCGCGTGGTGTCAAGATATCCCAAAGCTTCATCAAAACTACATTCTACCTACTACTAGTGCCATACACAAATGCGTACCAACTCCCCAAAACCTTTAGTTATGTCTTGTGTTAAATGTTGTCATAAAATCTTGGTTTGCTTTACTACCACGTGGTGCCATGATATACCAAAGCTTCATCAAAACTACATTCCACCTACTACTAGTGCCATACACAAATGTGTACCAACTCCCCAAAACCTTTAGTTATGTCTTGTGTTAAATGTTGTCATAAAATCTTGGTTTGCTTTACTACCACGTGGTGCCATGATATACCAAAGCTTCATCAAAACTATATTCCACCTACTACTAGTGCCATACACAAATGTGTACCAACTCCCCAAAACCTTTAGTTATGTCTTGTGTTAAATGTTGTTGTCATAATATCTTGGTTTGCTTTACTACTGCGTGGTGCCGTGATATACCAAAGCTTCATCAAAACTATATTTCACCTACTACTAGCACCTTACACAAATGCGCACCAACTCCCCAAAACCGTTAGTTATGTCTTGTATTAAATGTCCTTGCCTGTGACCAGTTGTAATAAGCCAGTGCAGCATGTTCCAATTCAAGTGAAACAGCCTTCACTTCAAATGCTCTCAAGAATACGTCACCATATGTTTTAGTTGCTATAAAAGCTGCAACTACCGCCAGTTTAATGCAATCATGACTTTACCATCAGAAAATAATCACAATTCTAATACGGCTACTAGTTCCCCTAACACTTCTGTAACTTCCCCTGCCAGAGGGTGGTACTGGGAAATGGAGCCAAGTAAATCTGCGCTGGCATACTATAGGAGTAATCCACACAATGCTACTTGTCTAAAATGTGGTCCAGGTTATGGGTTTACAAAAGACTCAAATGGCAGTGGTTTAGCTACTTATGGCTGCTTCCGCTGCAAAAACTGTGCCACAAAATATAAGGCTTTGCAGTTCTGGACCGAATGCCTTTCTCTCTCAGCAGACCTACTGCCTGCAAATAACACACAGCATAAATCAAAATGGGCTTCTTGCTCTGCGTCAGAGATCAACAATCTTCCCACTGCAGAAGTAACACTGATTAATAATGAGAGTACAGCAATTCTTGCTACCTCCTCTGGAGAGCCGGAGTACTCAGGCTACTCATCAAATGATGAATCCAGTGATATACAGGTCAATGATGTATTTAGTGTTGAAAGGGTGTATCAGTCAAAACACCCTAAGAGGCGGAAGGCCCACTCACCGTCACATGAAGATAAGGTTGTATCAAGTGCACACTCACGAATCAATATATTAGAAAACAGTTTGAAGTCAGTCAATGTAAAACTTCAATCATTTGACTCCAAACTAGAGAAACTCACATTGCTGATTGAAAACCTGCTTGGATTGCAAACAGCCGTCTCTTCTGGGTTGCAAAGCAGCTCTGCACTTGACAAGACTGCTTTGGCAGTACAAAAGTCACTGGTAGAAGAGAATGCGCAAATAAAGGATACATGCAATTCCCAACAGCGGGAATTGCAAATGCTAAAGAATGCAATCCATGTGGAAAAGCCAGCAACCCACATAGATGGGACGCAACAAGAAGCTAGCAATAAAGACTTGCAAATAAAAACGCCTGATAGCAAATGTATAGCAAAATCCAAAAGACCAACATTTGCAGAGATTGCCAAAAGATGTGCAAGGTCAGGAACAAAAGCAGAGATGGAAAGAATGGAGGCAGCCATGCGGAAATGTGTTGGAGCAAAGCCTCCATTTACCACTACAAGAGCTGAAGTAAGGCATCAATGCTGCCGAATTTATCTTCAGGGGATACAGCAACAGCCCATTAGGGATGTCAAGTCTATTTTATATGCATTGCGGTTCCAACTCTCCAAAATATGGAGTGTTGACTTTATTGGAAAAAGTACTGTGGAATTTACACTCTCTGCCTCATATGCTCGATCTTTTGTTACTCATATGCGCAAGTATCCCTTCCTGTCACTGCTCTCAAAGGTGAACCCCTCAGAGCCATTAGATCCTAATGCTTCTGCAGAAGTGGCGCAGAAAGTGAAAATGGCATATATGAAGCGAATTCAGCAATCTTACACCTTGTCAAATAACTCCCAGTATAAGCAGTACTTAGCCGACCTATGCAATGAATGTAGCATTCCCATATCACCTAGCCCACATGTAGAAGAGCCTTCCACTTCAACAGCTGGTGCAATGGATATTGCACCCAACCCAGATGAAATTGTTGTCACAGATATTGAGCAGCACTCCCCCCCTGAGTGCTGTCAATGACCCAGCCATCCCTCAAGATAGGGTATTGGAACTGTCGTGGATTAAGCATTGTGAAGTGGAAAAAAGTTACTTGCTTATTAGACAACCCATATGATATTATTTTTTTAGCTGAAACATGGTTTGTAGACCAAGCATTGCATGTGTCACACCCATGCTTTCTTGCTTCATCATCTCAAGTTGCTCCAAAGCCAGTACGTGGTCATCACAAAGCTGGTCTTTTATGTTTGATTTCTCCCCAGTTGCGGAGTCAGGTTTCAAGCATCATAGCTACAGAGTATACCATCACTATTGAATTATGCTCTGTAAGCATTATGGCGGTATATTTCCCCCCAGCTATGCCATGCTCAACCCTAGTGAGGTATCTGCCATGCCAACCACTCACAGCCTTGATTGGAGATATCAACACGCACTTTGGTAGTGCACATGGCGTACAGAGGGTGGGACCACAAGAACGCATTAATATTTTTGAGCAATTGGCATTGCAACTGGGCCTTTGGCATCTCATACCAAGCCTACCTAAGAATACCCCAGATCATGCATTTATCAGCCATAGGTACCCCAGTAAGTGGTCCTTTCAGTGTGAGACACTTAAGGCACACTCAGATCATGTATTCATGCTAGCAGATATTTCCTTACGTCAGCAAGTCATGCATACACACTATGAATCAGATGCTATCAAACTTTACTTGCAGCCATTAGACAACCCTATAATCCAAAGTCTTATTAGCTCCCATTATGAGATGGAGTCACCAATGCTGGTGCTGGCTTGGAAGCTCCTTAGTCAGCTCAATAGCCAGAGCCCAATGCCAAAGATAACTGCCGCAATTGATGCAACCAGCACCCTTTTCAATTCAATAGTGGTCTCCACCTGTGAATATTTCCTTGGAAGTTACTCTGTGCAACAAAAGCATCAGACACCAAACTTGTCCACAATGCGCATATTTAAGATGAGCAACTCCAGGACTGCAGCTCAAGAGGCCTCTAGGCTTTATAAAAGTACACAAAGAATACAAAATGCGCATTTATTTATTAACTCAAGGGACACTTGCATTTCTGCTTTAGATGATGCGGTCAACTATTATAAGCAGATTTTTGCAATGCCCACTCCAACTGAGCTTTTGGAAGGTTATGTACCTCCAAGTAGAATGCACTTTAAAGACTTGCTTTCTTCATCCTCATCATTTGAGCTAAGTACGCTTGGGGATGTAATCCGCAAATATCCTTCACCTAAGTCATCTGGGATGGATCCATTGCACATCCGCATTATCAAAGCTCTGTTGCAATCATCAAGTTTTCTCAATGATCTGCTGCTATTGTTTCACTCCTGCCTTAGACTGGGTTGCACCCCATCTCAGTGGAACATATCCCATATTCATCCAATCCCAAAGAAGACTTCATCCAGTACAATTGATGGATTTAGGCCAGTGGCTCTAACCACCATGTTCAGAAGACTATTTGAAGCATGCCTACTCAAGCACATGAACACATTAGAGCTGTCCAGATTCCATCCACTACAGGCAGGCTTCCGCAAAGGCTACTCCACCATTACACACTCAGTAATATCCCATGATCTATTCTATCTTATGGGAGAAAATACAAGAGCAAATCGCATATTCATTGATCTTAAACAGGCCTATGATCGAGTAATAATTCCTAAGCTACTCCACAAGCTACAGCTGCTAGGAGCATCAATGCAGCTTTTGAAGCTAATATACTCTTTATTTACCAACTGCTACTCTACTGTCAGTATTAATGGCTTGCGTTCATTGCCATTTCCAAGATACCGTGGTCTTTTTCAAGGCTCACTGCTGTCGCCATTTCTTTTCAATATTTACATCAATGATTTGGCTGGTGACTTAGCTTCATTTGCAAATACAACAACAATTCCTTCCGTATTGCTGTTTGCTGATGATATTATGCTTATACCAAGCACTATCAAGCATGCTAACTTGATGTTGGATAGCCTAAGTCTATGGTGCTCAAAGAATGCAATGGAAGTTAACATTTCCAAATCTGCATTCATCGGTTCAGATCCTTCATGGAATATCTCATGGGGTGGTATAAAGCTCCCAATGCCATCCACATACTTCTATTTAGGACTCCCTGTTACCAACAAAGGAATAGACTGGCCTCTGCATATTGAGCGCTGTGTGTCTAAGGCAGCAAGTACACTAGCAGTACTTCAGCACAATAGCTCTGGATGGCATCCACTAGTGAAGCTACATTTATTTAGGGATTATATCCGATCAAGATGGGAGTATGCTGCCCCTGTCATGAATATATCACTCTGCAAGTTGCAATTGCTAAAGCTTGAGCTTATTCAGCAGCAAGCACTTGGCTGGGTAGTGAATGCTTCAAACTATCACACTGGGCAGTATAAAAGACTGATTCGTAGCATATGTGGAATTGAAGCAGTTTGTGATCGATTTGAAACACTAGGAATTAAGTTTGGCAATCATTATGCCCAAGCATCTCCAAATAATCCACTGCAAAGCTTAGTGAGAGGCATTAAGACTGAGAAAATGCCTGTCTCCAAAGGTTCTCTGATTTATCAAGATATACACTGCTCAAAAGGTTACCAAGGATATTTGATTGAGAAAGAGTCTACACATGTACCACTTTCTGTGGCTATGGCTCTCAGAAAGCTTAACAATATTTCCAGAGTCTCAACATCAAGAGACAGAATTGGACTGATCTCAGCTACAAGTCGTCATTCCAATAGCCAGGCAGATGTTTCTTTCTACATCAGTGATTGCTTTTTTGCACTGCAAGCAATCAGATGGAGAATGAGTACTTTGTGCTTGGGTTCTAAGTGCCCAAGATGCAATAGCTACTTTCACTATACTCATGCTGAGAAGTGCTTTGGTTTTAAAGATACTGATGCACTGTTTCAGTTTCATTCTCAAAAAGCACTCATCATGAGGCTGTCAGCTATAATCTCAGCAATTAGGCCAGAGTTGCTGCATTCAACATATATTGAGTAGCAAGAGTGCCCTTATAGTATTAGTTAGGCATCATAGAGCCAGCAATAGCTATTCTTTCAGATGTTCATGTATAGCTACCTATTGTACTTTTCTCTTTGTATTAGTAAGCACTATATGAAATTCACAATAAAGTATCTAAAAGCCTAACCCTAACCCTATCATATTAGGGCCGCGCAATTTATGGTGCCCGAAGCTTATCAAAATATGGGACTGTGGTCAGATTGGGATGAATCCCATTAATTATTAGATATACATTAAAAATAACAATTTATTAATTAAATAGTCATCAAGACTTATACAGAGCGTATGGACAGTATAGGGAGACAAATATTGGCCCAGACATGCCCACCATATGAGCAGACAATGTGCCAATTGTAGGGTAAAAATATTTATGGTTAGGGTGATAAGGGTTAGGAGGAGGAATTCTAACCCTAAGGGACCAGAACCAAGAATGAGAGAAAAGTAATCCAACGGGAATTTAAAGAGTATGGGAGCAGTATGGGGGATTGCATCCCCCAAACCCCCTGCTTTTTTATTCTCTAGGGGACTGCGTCCCCCAGATCCCCTGCTCTTCTAACCTTTTTCTAGGCCTTACTATAACACCTACACCCTAACCCTAACCCTTTCCTTCCTACTGGACTAGACTCTGGAGCACACCTGAAGAAGAGAATCATCCTAGCAAGACAGGCACTCCACAAGCTACTGGCTGTTACTCCTCCTACAACTTCAGCTCCCAGCTGCCTTCTTCTACTCAAGCAGTTTGTCTTCCCTGTCCTGGAATTTGGCTTACCACTTCTCTCTCTTACTTCTAGAGACTGCACTAAGCTTGACAAGTTTGCAGTATGGTGCATTACCTCCTTGGTGCCTCATTTGCCTGAATGCCCCTACAGACATGCTATTCTTGGTGCTTTTGGGTTTATGCCCTATAAGATCAGACTTCTCTACCTTAGAACCAGATTATACCTCAGACTTCACAACTGCAACAACCCACTGATTAAGGCCTGGAAGAGAACACACCACACAACACCTGGTTCCTGCTGGAGAACTATACTTGGAGATCCTGAAGTCAAGAAGTTTGCTGAATTTATTCTGCAGTCAGAAAAACCCAAGCTGGCCTACCTGAAGTACTTGACAGACCTTTGGCAGCAATATCTGCAGCAGCACACTCCCTTTATGATGAATATCAATCCTTATCACATTCCCCTCATTAATGTTGTTCACAAGTCATTCTTACCTCTCTTGCTACCCCCCTTCCCACTGAACAGTGTCTTGAGCACTGAAGAGCTATCATCACTTCTTATTAACTTACCTACTAATTCCCCTCAGCTACACACTCTTGTATCAAAGCTACAACAGTAGCGCTGGCTTCTTTGTTTCAACTGAAATAAAGATTTTACCTGTTGGTGACTGTCTCCCCCCTAACCCTAAGATCAGACTTCTCTACCTTAGAACCAGATTATACCTCAGACTTCACAACTGCAACAACCCACTTATTAAGGCCTGGAAGAGAACACACCACACAACACCTGGTTCCTGCTGGAGAACTATACTTGGAGATCCTGAAGTCAAGAAGTTTGCTGAATTTATTCTGCAGTCAGAAAAACCCAAGCTGGCCTACCTGAAGTACTTGACAGACCTTTGGCAGCAATATCTGCAGCAGCACACTCCCTTTATGATGAATATCAATCCTTATCACATTCCCCTCATTAATGTTGTTCACAAGTCATTCTTACCTCTCTTGCTACCCCCCTTCCCACTGAACAGTGTCTTGAGCACTGAAGAGCTATCATCACTTCTTATTAACTTACCTACTAATTCCCCTCAGCTACACACTCTTGTATCAAAGCTACAACAGTAGCGCTGGCTTCTTTGTTTCAACTGAAATAAAGATTTCACCTGTTGGTGACTGTCTCCCCCCTAACCCTAAGATCAGACTTCTCTACCTTAGAACCAGATTATATCTCAGACTTCACCACTGCAACAACCCACTGATTAAGGCCTGGAAGAGAACACATCACACTACACATGGCTCCTGCTGGAGAACTATACTTGGAGATCCTGAAGTCAAGAAGTTTGCTGAATTTATTCTGCAGTCAGAAAAACCCAAGCTGGCCTACCTGAAGTACTTGACAGACCTTTGGCAGCAATATCTGCAGCAGCACACCCCCTATATGATGAATATCAATCCTTATCACATTCCCCTCATTAATGTTGTTCACAAGTCATTCTTACCTCTCTTGCTACCCCCCTTCCCACTGAACAGTGTCTTGAGCACTGAAGAACTATCATCACTTCTTATTAACTTACCTACAAAATCCCCGCAGCTACACACTCTTGTATCAAAGCTACAACAGTAGCGCTGGCTTCTTTGTTTCAACTGAAATAAAGATTTCACCTGTTGGTGACTGTCTCCCCCCCCTAACCCTTGTATACAAATCCATGAGACCCCAAGCAAGGAGTATACCATCACCAGACAAACTGGCCCCTATATTCTTTGATTCAAC
The DNA here is from genome assembly GCA_002104905.1 of Basidiobolus meristosporus CBS 931.73. NCBI lineage: Eukaryota > Fungi > Basidiobolomycota > Basidiobolomycetes > Basidiobolales > Basidiobolaceae > Basidiobolus > Basidiobolus meristosporus. The sequence continues at coordinate 103,262 of MCFE01000244.1, read as the reverse complement.
CATGCATCCCACTCCTCCTTTCTACCATACTGGTAACATATCCAGCAGTCCAACATCTCCAATTTTGGTTTCAGCAAAGCTTCTGGAGAAAATTTTAAAGAAGCTTCCTGCAAATACTGCACCTGGACATGACTTGATTACCTACAATCTACTCCGGGTGTGCTACTCCAAAATGAGTCACTTACTTCTCCCATTCTACTCTATCTGTGCCCAACAGTTGACTACCCCAAAGGCCTGGTCACAGGCAAATGTAATACCTTTATACAAAGGGAAGGGGAAACACTCACTCCCAGGTTCTTACCGGCCAGTTTCACTCCTACCAACCTGCCAGAAAATCTTTGAGCTTATAATAGCAAGAACCTTGCAATCTCAACTATATCCATTCCATCCTTCCCAGTTTGGCTTCTTGCCCAAACTCTCCTTGGATATGGCTGTAGTGCTAAGCCATGATCATTCACTTCAATTCTCATTGCCAACCATTCTGTTTGACATTACTAAAGCCTTTGACTCTGTGGACAGAGCTCTGCTTTGGAGAAAGCTATTAGCAGTTACCACACTACTAATGACCCTTCTTGTATGTTCTCTATTTTGTGAGAACTCAGCCAAAATTTTGCATCCAAGTTGTACATCAGAGACTTATGAGGTTCCAAATGGAGTAGTCCAAGGATCTGTACTAGGTCCCTTACTATTTGTAATATTCCTACATGACTTTCCTTTATTTCCAAAAGGCCCCTCACCAGACTCTCCCTATCCACTACTAACTCTCTATGCGGATGATATCAAGATTGCTACTCCTAATCCCATAGCAGACACTGCCATCATTGAGAAGTACTTGGCTGCCAACAACCTCTCACTCTCAATTTCCAAGACAGTCCCAATTGGATGCACTACAACTATACAGAACACTAGCATTCTGCCACAACAAACTGCAATATATCTAGGTCTGCCGTTTTGTCAACATGGGATTGACTCAAAGCTCCACCTGAATAATAGGATCCGTCTTGCCCAACAGGCTCTCAAAAAGCTTCTGGTAGTAGTCACTCCAGACACTCCAATTCAAAAGATCCCTATACTTCTGAAGCAGTATGTACTGCCGGTACTTGAATTTGGTCTCCACATTATACCCTAACCTTCATAGAACTTCACCGCCTGGATAAATTTCTCCATCAGTGTATCAGATCCTTGGTACCTCATCTTCCAGTATCTCCCTATATCCATGCAACTAATGGAGCCTTTGGGTTCTACCCATACCAAATCCAAATGGTCTATCTCCGTGCTTCCTTCCTAGTCAAACTTCAGAAATCACATAACCCCTCCATCAAACAATGGCTTCAATCTAACTCCTCCCTGAAATCTTCTTGCTGGCACACCCTGGTTGGCTCTGCTGTAGTAACAGAGCTTGCTTCAAAACTTCAAAAAGCTGAGAAACCAAGACTACTGGCTCAGGGCCATCTAAGATCTATGTGGCAGAGCTACTTACAAGTCCACACACCTTTCCTACTACACCTAATCCCAGGCTGGGTTCCAGTCTTGGATTATATTGATCAGAAACATCTACAATTTGTACTTCCCCCAAAACCCCTGAATTTTATATTTACCCCTAATGAGCTTTACTCTATTGAAACAAACATTAGAGATGCAACAAAACATAAATTAGATTACTTATTAGAGAGGTTCTAGACCTCTTAATTGGCTTCTTTATTTGTACTTAGATTAGCACTTAACTCAAATAAAGATTTCACCAACTTGGTGACTTTCCCTCCCCTAACCCTTATCATCACCCAAACAGATTTCAATTAGTCCAGTTGCTGGGCACTTACTAATTCAACTTGATCAGAAAAATATAAACAAGGATTACTGAACCTTTTGGTTTAGTGTGTGTCTCAACAAAATTAAGATTGTGCCTCAGCAAAATTAAACAATTCTGTTTTAGCTTCCACCCAAGCCTAGCATATCTAGCATTCCCAAGAACACCAAGCCTAGCCTGTATAGCAAACCAACTCTGTTGCCTTTATAGCCCAACTCAACTATATACAAAACCAATATTAGACCTGAACTTCTCTGCTAATATTTCTGTCACCCTTGACAATTCTAAGATTCTGTGCTTAGTCATCATTTAGGTTCAGTTAACTCATTCAAGAGTTTTATTACACTTTTCTCTTGGATACAACAGTTCTTAATTTTGCTGAGACACAATCTTAGTTTTGTTGAGGCACACACTAAACCAAAATGCTCAGTAAACTTTATTTATACTTTTTTGATCAAGTTGAATTAGTAAGTGCCAAAAGACTGGACTAATTGAAATCTGCTGGGGTGTTGATAGGTGCATAAAACAAATGAAAATTGCATCATTAATCAGCTGATGTCTTGGCAACTGCTAAGTTGTTGGACAGATGACTAATCACCTGGGAAGGCTTGGCAGATAGGTTGATAACATAATGACCACATGAGAGTTGATCAGGTGTGACAGCTAAAGAAAGATTCTGAGATAAGATAAAATAAACCATAACTAGGATTAGTTATGTTTGGGTTAGGGAAAATCAGTTAGGGTACTGAATTTTCTAACAAAGTAAAATTGACTAAGTTTTAAATGTTGATGCACAACAGATATTTCAAGGAGTAAATAGTTAGTAGCCATAGCAAGTTTACATATCTGTGAGAATTGGCAATACTTCAAGGTGCTCATTGTTAATATCAGACCATAATTCATCCCAAAATAGTATTGAAATTTATATATTTCCACCTTTAAATATTCACCATGATTTTCCAGAGTGGTGACACTTGAATTTTATATAGTGCAGTAACTTGTCAGATACCTGCACATTCTGGCACACTTGGACACCTCCCCTGGCCAAGAACATCGATGGGAGTGGTGAATATCTAGTAATATATTGCATATGGCCAGTGTAGGTATGATTAGGGCCAACGCCAGTGGCTGCTAAATCGGCGAATCTATTTTAAACCAAATAAGAGTTCATCAGCAGTCAACACCTCCTCCTCAGACTTTATTACTAAAACGATATATGACTTGTCGATTGTAATTAAATGTTTCATCGATCTTGCCGTCATATTTGTTGTAAACTCCTGGCGAGTCAAGTATCAAGGATTTCCCGTCGCAGCAAAAATCGGAACTCCGAAGAAATGTATCTACAGTGCTTTCTGGTGCTCTGGTGAATGATCTGATTCATGATTAACGTGGGCAAAGGCATGCTCTACTTCGGGTAAAGATTCTAACTTGGTTTGTAGACTTTCGCCGATCTCATGGCTTTCTATTAGCAGTGTGTCTGGCGCCATGACAATGTCTACCTCCACAAACATGTTGCTACCAGCATAGTACGCACGACAGGTATCCACTTGTAATACTTTTGGGTGGTGGGTCAATGCTAATTGGCATAGTTAGTGGCTGCACCGTATATTGATGGCCAAGTAAATCGGATTCACAACGTTACCTATATAGGTAATCTTTTTGAGGAAGTTTGGTTCCGCCGATTTACCGACAAGCAACTCGATATTCTCTACACAAAGAGAAGGACCGAGGTGAGGGACAGACTTGTAATTACTTGAGGGTACTTGAGTTACCATATGCGGTGGTGGTCCAGGATTTCATGATAAGCAGTGCTATGGATAGCGCACCCGCGGCATCAACCCACCAGGCGATCCTGGTTCCCAAAATTGCGGCGATCTGATATACTAACTGCTTGCATAAAATTGAACTCAACTTTTGGTGAATGTCTTTGAGTTTTGCGTGCAATTGCTAGATTATTAAGAAACAGTGTCAAGCTGGAGAATAGTAATTGACTAAATCCATGATTTTGGAAGACAGAAACCCAACGGAGCAAACTGTGGGCCACTGGCTAGCTGTTAGGCTGAACCATGATTCATTACTACAATTCACAGAGTATATATTCTAAGATAGACTTTATATTTGTTTCTTGGGATAGCTGACCAGATCAGCATGCATTACTGAAATAGTAATGCCAGGGCTCCTTTTTTTGAGAGCGCATTCTCAAAACAACACCTCACTGTAAGCTAACCAACACAGCTCAGACGAACAGTTATTAGAATGCAATGTCCCTATAATAGGTGTATCCATCATTCCCCAGGCACTTATTACCATTTTAGGGTATATAGTCTTACGCCGTATGCCTACTCACCTGGGAATCATATCATAAACAGACAGACTATTATTTCTGGGTTTACGATTAAGACAGCCGGCCGTATTACCGCATAAGGAAATGATTGGCAGTTAGATGTAAAGCCCATCAAGGTACAATAGGTACCAAAGTGATTATTACTATTTAGCGCAAAATCATTCTGGTAATTGGCTGACCGCGCTAGCGTCTCGTCATTCGACCAACTATTTAAAGGCTTTCTTTAACCTGGTGGTGCTTAGAAATCCAGGAACCGCAACCAAAATGAACTCGTCAAAGTCTAATAACGCTTGTTTGTTCCCTCAATTGGCCTATACTGAGGTCATGGAGACCGAGGTTTTTCTTATCACCAAGGCAAACAGTGTGAGCTTGATGTGCATTGACGAGCATTACTCACCAACGCTCTTAGAGCCTGTCGAGAAAACTCTACTGCTTGCTGCTTGGATTGTTATACTGCGCCTATACACTAATACTTCTGACATCTCTTTTGGCTGGGCCAAGGATCCCTGTCAGCAAGAATTTCCGGGGATTCCTCAAGATTACAAAAAATTCCAAGAACAATGCGATCAATGGTCGGAAAATACCACAGTAGTAAATTGGTTAAAGCAGCTGGCGAGCAATTCATATTCAATCGATGATGCAACCAAATCATCAGATTGTACCATGCCAAGTGGTTATAATACTTATGTTCATTTTTGCGATAAGAAATCTCACCCCTCTCCCGACTCCAAGGTAAATTGGCACATTGTTCTACTGGTAGATGTTGAAATCTTACCACTCTCATCTTTGATATAGTTTGCTGTCTGCTTAAATGGATGGCTGGATGAAGGAAGTATAAGCTTCGAGCTGATGTTTTCAAGCCTCTTTCTCCACAAAGAACAGGGGTTACACTTTGCGGATCAACTGGTGCATATTGCTAATACATTGGTGCGTAATCTGGACGCCCGTGTAGAGGATTTGAATTGGGTTCCCAACATGGAAAAGGACCTTATTCTAAATACTTGGAATATGGGAAAATTCGACTACGTTCCGGAGCTTGATGATTGTTGTATTCACAGCTTGATTGAGAAGCAGGTTGCATCTACACCCGACAATATTGCGCTCCAATTTGAGGACACAGACTTTGTAACCTATGCCGAATTGAATCGGCGATCAAACCAGCTTGCCCATTATCTTATACACCTAGGCGTCATTCCGGATCAAATAGTGCCAGTATGCATTGAGAAGTCAATAGATATGGTTGTTGCTATTTTGGCCATTCTTAAATCTGGTGCTGGATACGTTCCTATCGATATGGAGTATCCTGAAGAACGTATTTCACATATCATCTGCCAAACTTCGGCGACCTTCTGCATCACCACCAAGAAGTTGCAGCATATCTTTAGAGGATACTCAGATACGCGGATCATCTTTGTAGACGAATATCATCCACCTGATAACTGTTCAACGAAGGGAAATCCCATTATTCCAAGCCTGGGCTCAGCGAATCTTTGCTATCTGATTTTCACCTCTGGATCGACCGGAGTGCCCAAAGGGGTGATGATTGAGCATCGAAGCGTTGTAAACTATGTAGTCGCCCACAAAGCCCTCCTTGGATTAACTCCAACAGATCGCTTTCTTCAGTTTGCGAACTACACCTTCGATGCATCGATGCTTGATATATTTGTAAATCTCATTGTTGGCTCGAGAATCTGTCTTGCTTCCAAAGATAGGTTGTTGACTAACCTATCTAGTACAGCACACATGATGGATATTACTGCTGCCCAACTAACCACTACTGTCGCAAGTTTACTTCACCCTGCGGATGTTCCATCCCTGAGGCTTCTTCAGCTTGGAGGCGAAATGCTCACAAAGCCTGTACGTGACATCTGGGCAAACAGCGTTGTATTACACAACGGCTACGGCCCCACTGAGGCAACAGTATATACCATGCTTAACGGCTCCATAAATACCTCTATGTCCTGTGCTAACATCGGTCGAGCGATAGGACGTAATAGGGTCTATATCCTTGATGACAAACTGGAATTGGTCCCTATCGGAGCTGTGGGCGAGCTTTGCTTCGCAGGTCCTCAATTATCCCGTGGTTATCTGAACAATAAGGCTCAAACTAGCCGCGCTTTTGTTAAGCCTCGGTTCAGCGGAGAAGCTCGATTATATAGATCCGGAGATTTAGGAAGATTTAATCCAGATGGATCGATCACCATCCTAGGCCGCAAAGACAATCAAGTTAAACTCAATGGCTTGCGAATTGAATTAGAGGAAATTGAGCATGCCATTTACCAATGCCCACAAGTATGCCAGGCATACGTACGACTACTCAAGAGGAGACAAGAGTCTGGATGCGAAACAAGTGCACTCGTCGCCTTCGTGAGTGCGGATAAATGGCTTTCCGAAGACGGGCCAATAGAGATGGTTGAGGATTGCGTAGAACTGGAGAATGTTCAACAATCAGTTCAGAAGAAACTGCCGCAATACATGGTACCTACAATATGGATACCATTGACACGAATGCCTATCAATGCCAGTGGTAAAGTGGATTCGACAGCTTTACAGAGTTTATTCAAGGCATATGATACTTCAGTCACCTATTTGCGAAACGGGAGTGATATGAAAAGCCAGCCCACAACACAGATGGAAGCAATTCTTCAAGAAATCTGGGGAGAGGTGCTGAATATCGAAAAGTCCGCAATCGGGATTGACGATTCTTTCTATCGGCTGGGAGGGGATTCTATTTCGGCGATCCAAATTGCGTCGCGCTGTCGACAGAATGGGGTAGCGGTATCTGTTCAGAGCATTCTTCAGCATCCTACAATATCTCAGTTGGTGAACTATTCAGACTTTACATCCAGTGCATTGGAAAGGCGCTTTTTGGAGGAAGGGGCGGAAGACAGTGAGATCCCTCTCACTCCAATTCAGCATCAATTTTTTGGGCGCCAACAATCAAATATTCATCATTTTCATCTATCGTGGATACTGAAAGTACAATCGCCGATCTGTATAGCAGCACTAAATCAAGCACTCGTTGAGCTCGCACGGCATCACTGTATGCTGAGAGTCCGTTTCACTTATCAGAACCAACGCTGGAAGCAGAGAATAGAACCGGTGGAAGCCAACAACTTCTTTATTGATCAGCAAGATATTACGGATGCAGATCAATTGTCAAAAAGCATCCTGAAAGTGCAGCAAAGCTTGAATATTTTCACCGGCCCAATAGCATCTTTTATACTTTACAACATTCCAGGAGGAAAGCAATTGATATTTATGAGCATCCATCATTACGCAGTGGACCTGATATCGTGGCGTATTATCTGGGAGGATCTGGAGAGACTCTTGAGAGATCTGCCTCTCTCGTATAGAACACTGCCATTTAGTAGTTGGAGTAAACTGCTGATCAAACGTGCGGCGTCTTTGACATGCGAGGATTGGACACCTCCAACACCAATACAGCCTTTGGATATAGATCGTACCATGCTACCTGCGAACACATACAGTACCACAAACATGCTCTCATTCACCTTAAATGATGAATGTACAAGTCTGTTGTTTGGGGTTAGCAATAATGCTTACAATACCGAAGCAATGGACTTCATGCTATCCACCCTTGCCTCCTCATACTGCAGCACATTTAATGCATCCTCCTTAACGATCGCCACTGAAGGGCACGGTCGTGAACCTTGGAATGATGACATTGACATCTCACGAACTGTCGGTTGGTTCACTTCGATATATCCAATTACGGTTGAATGTAAGCCAGGTGAACCTATCATTGAAGTCCTAAAGAGAACCAAAGAAATCCGCAAGAAATTACCATCCAACGGATTAAATTATGGCCTTCTTCGATACCTCAATGAACACCATAAGCACCACTTTTCCAGGGATGAACTACAGGTTGGCTTCAATTACTTCGGAAGATTTCAATATTTGGACAAAGCCGATTCTCTTTTCCAAACTGCCCCAGAGGAATATTCGGTTGACTTGCATACATGCGGGCCAAGCTGGGTGCGTATGAATGCAGTTGAGGTTGAAGTTTCAATTCAACAGAACGCCTTGTATGCCTCCATATCGTATAGTACCTCTCTCCATCAGAAGGCTGAAATGGACCGCTGGATACAATCATGGCATAATAGTCTTCTCCACTTGACCGAGCTATGCGCGAATAGAAAGAACGAGGCCACCGTTTCCGATTTCCCACTTCTGGCTATCGATCCTCAGAATTTGGAGGGGCTCATAAGCCATATTCAGTTGCAATATGGCAATGATTGTCTTCAAAACATCGAGGACATTCTTCCTTGCTCACCGATACAAGAGGGACTACTCCTGGGTAATAGCCGGGTTTCTTCTTTCTACCACGTACAGGAGGTATATAGCATTACTGGTGACCTAGACAGCGAAAGGCTCTATTATGCTTGGGAAACAGTTGTTCGTGAAATTCCGATTCTAAGAACAGCATTCATTCACAATATCTGTTCTACAACCACGGGGGCATATCTGCAAATTGTCATCAAACAAGGCAGCATTCAGCGCGAGGAGATATTCGCTGAGCTTCAAGAGAATAGTAACTCTTTAAAAGATTATCTTGAAAATGACTTGAAGGTCGGGTTTCCATTGGGTAAACCAAATATCCGCTTAGCACTACTCCGTGGAAGTAAGTCCCGATTGATAATTAGCCACCATCACGCGATTAATGATGGCTGGTCGAACAGGATTATCTTGAGGGCATTGCATGCGGCCTACAACAAACAATCGAAACCAAGAGTGATTCCATACAGCGATTACATCTCCTATCGCATCAAAGAATTAGGCAACGATGAGAAATCCAAGAATTATTGGGTCGCTTACCTAATGGGCCTAAGTCCCAGTTCATTCCCGAAGCTAGGAAATTTGAAATATCAGAGAGTCGATCACTTTCAAGTAGCATCGAGATGCAGAATTGAAGACCGAAGCCTAGCTGAGTATAAGAAACTGGGTATTTCATTGTTGGCTTTATTGCAAGCAGCGTGGGGATTGATCCTGCGGCCCTATTACGAGACGAACGACTTTGCATATGGCGTTATCACCAATGGTCGCAATGTACCAATGAAGCACATAGATCAAGTTGTAGGCCCTTGTATCAACACCGTACCTGTGCGGATTCAATACAATGAAGATATCCGAGTAATCGACTGGCTTAGAAGTATCAACCAATATACTTTGTCAAGAATCGCACACGAGAATTGTGCCTTGTCCGAAATCAAAAAGTGGTGCAAGGCTAATAATTCCTCGTTGGAGTTTGATAGTATACTCAACTTCCAAATCCTCGATCCGATTCAGCACAATAACAATCTCTGTCAGAACCTGGTAAATTTCCAATTGGAGAAGATCCTGGAACCCACTGAGTATAAACTGAGCCTCAACACTTGGATGGAACAAGATGAACTCTGCCTTCGCTTGGATTATTCTAGTGATATATTAACCGAGGAGTTGGCCAACATCATGCTCAACCGTTTCAAAGATACTTTCAATTCCCTTATGGCTACCGAAGGCAGCAACAAAATCGGCACGCTTCCAAGTCTAACGATGAGTGAAAGAAACCACTTATGCTCATTTGCTGGAAGTACTGTAAAAATGGAATATGCCGGGGAATGCCTACATCAATTGTTTGAAAATCAAGTGCTGAGAACCCCACAAAACATATCCGTGCAATTCGAGGATGAGAAGGGCTTGAGTTACGAAAAGTTGAATTCACTGGCAAATCGATTGGCACATTACTTGATTAGTCTAGGTGTAAAAGCGGAACTCAAGGTATTACTCTGTATGGATAAATCAGTTGAAATGATCGTAGCGATCCTCGCAACTCTCAAGGCCGGCGGTGCATATATTCCAATTGACCCAGATAATCCTGTGGAACGGAACCAGCATATCTTCAAGGAAACGAGCGCCTCTATAGTAATTACTACAAACTGCTACCAGGAAAAATTCAAATGCCACACCTTGGTGCTTATGGACAACATTCACACTTTAAATGGGTATTCAAACGAGAATCCGGAAGGCCGGGTATCAAATTCCAACTTGTGCTACGTCATATACACCTCTGGATCATCAGGCTTGCCAAAGGGGGTGATGTTGGAGCATGCCTCTATTGCTCAATTTATACAGGCTAACCAAGATACGATTCAACTCACAAGCGAGGATTCTGTACTACAATTTACAAATTATACATTTGATGTCTCCATAAGTGAGATATTTGCAGCGTTGACAGTTGGTGCTCGATTGACAATCATTCGAAAAGACAAGTTATTAGGTAACTCTGGAGATACCCGCAAAATAGAGAACGTCACATTTATGTCAGTGACGCCTACAGTTGCTAGCTGCATTGACTTCGCATCAATTCCACATCTGAAGAAGGTAATGGTGGCCGGCGAGATGTTAAGTAGCAATGTTAAAGACTACTGGTCATCAAAGGTCCAGTTACTTAACGCATACGGTCCTACGGAGGCAGCAGTAATATGTCTTGTAAATCAAAAGGTAGACGATATCACCAGTTGCAGAGATATAGGAAAACCAATCGGAAATAACAAGATCTATATTCTGGACTCATGCCTCGAGCCAGTCCCGCTGGGTGTGGTCGGCGAGCTATGTGTAAGCGGCCCTCAGCTTGCTCGCGGCTATCTCAATCGACCTGATCTCACAGAAAAGGCCTTTGTTCCCAACCCTTTCAGTCCCGGTGACCGATTGTATCGCACTGGTGACTTGGCCCGCTTCAACACTGATGGCTCGGTTGACCTCGTTGGTAGGAAGGACAACCAGATCAAGCTCCACGGGCTGCGCATCGAGCTGGACGAAATCTCAAATGTTATCCATTCTCACGCAAAGGTCGCCAGGGTATGCGTTCTACCATTGGGTATTCCTCGAAGCCCCGACCGCAAAGTCTTGGTGGTGTTCTTAACCTTCCATGGCTTGGGTGGTGATCCCTTCGATATCCAGATGCTCGGAGGCGCTGATATTGCATTGGCCTCTGCCTACCTGAGTGAGATCAAGCATTTGGTTAAATTGCGGCTCCCACCCTACATGGTACCACATATTTGGTTGCCACTAACCGCTATCCCGGTCAACTCAAGCGAGAAAATGGATCGGAAGGCTCTGGCTACCTTCTACCTCTCTCTAGGCCCCGACAAGGTAATGAGCACTCTCCAGGAAGAATGCAATGAGAAACAGATGCCCACCTCGCCGGTTGAAATGAGTCTCCAGCGGATTTGGTCGCAAACACTCAATACACCCACCTCTGGGATCGGGTTGGATGATTCCTTCTACGAACTCGGGGGCGATTCCATCTCGGCAATCCGGCTGTCGTCTCTTAGCCGTCAGCATGGAGTGCATCTCTCGATAAAGCAGATTATTCAGCATCCTACAATCCGAGCTCAGGCCGCGATCGCAACGCTAGAAGCCGCTCCCGATCAGTGTTCCGATGTGATTAGTCACGGTGAAGCTCCACTGACGCCCATTCAGAAACACTTTCTGGAGACACCACAGCCCAACATCAACCACTTCAACCAGTCCTGGTTGCTGAAACTGAAGGACTCGACAACCCCTGGAAGATTGCACCAGGCCGTTTCAGTTCTTGTGCAACAACACGACATATTGCGTGGCCGCTTCTATGTCAGTGGAGATCAGTGGCACTTCAGGGTTCTTCCTGTGGAGGAGGTTGTGTTCGACATTCACCATGAAAGCCTTGCGGCGATGGATCATCTCCAGCAGCACACAGACCACCTTCAGCAAAGCCTCGATCTTGCCGCCGGACCAATCTTCCAGTTCGCGCTCTACGATTTCCATGATGCTCCACAGTTGCTATTCATGACAGTCCATCACTTTGTCATCGATCTGGTCTCTTGGAGAATTATTTGGGAGGATCTGGAGAGGCTACTGACTGGACAGCAATGCGCCTACAAATCCGCATCATTTATGCATTGGAGCTCAATGATGAGTGAATACGCACAGTCACTAAAGGTAGAAGAATGGCCCCAGACTCACACGGTTATGCCAATTGTGTCGGACCCAGCACTGCTGGAGCAGAATACGGTGGCCACCGCGCGATCTGCTTCGTTCTCCTTGACCCCACTGCAATCAGAACACTTGTTTGGCGACGCCAATCAGCCGTATCACACTGAACCCACTGATCTGATGATTGCGGCTCTCGCCATTGCCTACTGTCATGAATTCCATATGGATCATATGGCGCTTGGTATCGAGGGCCACGGAAGAGAGCCATGGAATGATGATATAGACGTATCTAGGACAGTCGGTTGGTTTACAACGCTCTATCCGTTCTCAGTACCGGCTCCAAGGTGTGATGACCCGACCAGGATCTTGAAGTACGTCAAAGACCTGAGGCGAAGTATCCCAGGCAATGGATTGCTCTATGGCCTTCTTCGTCATCTGACCACCGGGTCGGACAATCCGTTCGCAAGTGACGTGATCCAAATAGCTTTCAACTACGTCGGTCGCTTCCAGCAGTTGGAACATGAGAACGCTTTCTTCCAGCAAGCGGAGCTTCCACAAGGCTTTGAACTCGGGGAGGTGTGTAGACAGTGGAGACGGAATCATGTATTTGACATTTGCGCAAGTGTGGAGAATAGCTGTCTCCGGGCTGAGATAACATACAGTCCTGTCTTGCACTCCGAGGAGTCGATATCACGTTGGCTCCACCTTTGGCAACAAACCCTTGTCGACTTGATCTCTCATTGTTCACAGCTGACGACTATCGTGCACACACGCAGCGACTTTCCCATTCTGCGGCTCTCCGAGGAACACTTTGAAACACTTTATCACAAGACACTCCCGGAGGCTGGTATCGACCCAAGTCTAATCGATGATATCCTGCCATGCACTCCACTGCAGGAGGGTCTCATTGCTGGGATGCTCAAAGACACTAGCTACTATCATGTGCAGCAACGGTTCAGCCTGGATGGGGTATTTGACTCGGTGCAGTTTCGCCGTGCTTGGCAAACTGTCATTCGGGACCACAGTATACTTCGATCCGTTTTCGTCCAGGACACGTTGATGGACGAGTGCAGCTTTACCTTCTTCCAGGTAGCATTGCGTGATTTCTCGCCCCAGTGGAAGCATATACACTGCGACAAGGATATTTTTGAGGGGATGATCAGTGACTATCTGGCCAACGATCGTGAAAATCGATTTGACCTGAACCAACCAAATATTCGGTTTGCCCTGATCGAATGCGACACTGGGGAAAGAACCCTGATCATCAGTTGGCACCACGCAATCCTTGATGCCACTTCCTGGGATATCGTTCTGCAGGATGTCCACTCGGTTTACCACAACCTCCCGCGCCAAGTGATACACCCGTACTCGAATTTCATTGCAAGCATCTACAATGTGGACTCAGGCCATCTCGCCAGCGAGAAGCAGTACTGGCTGGGCCACCTCTCTGACCTGAATGCCATGCCTTTCCCGCCTCTTGGCGCAGCGGAAGTCACTGGCTGCGGAGTGATCCGAATCCCTGGAGCCATTGATCTGCCCATCCAACGTATATCTCAATTTGCAAAGCAGACAGGCGTAACAATATTCACACTTATCAAGGCTGCGTGGGCCATACTGTTAAGAATGTACACCCAGAGTGAGGACGTGGTATTTGGCTACATGGTTAGCGGTAGAGGTAGTGAGCTAGAAGGGGTTTCGACGATGGTGGGACCATGCATCAATACTCTTCCGTGCCGTATTCGCTGTGACAGCCAACAGAATGTTATGGAGTGGTTGAAATTGATCCACGATGACTTCAAATTGGCATATCCATATCAGCAAAGTAGTTTGCGTGACATTCAATCGTGGGTCGGGATTTCACCGGTTTTTGACACACTTTTGGATTACAAAAGCCAATCAGTTGCATATGATGGTAACGCTACTCGGCCTGGTGAATTGCAGCTTTTGCGTGTTGATGATGACGAAAGAACTGAGGTATTTTTGTTTATCAAGACGTTATATTTGGCAGTTGCCAATTTGGTATCATATATATTGAAACAACTATCAGTACCCTCTAGGAATAAGCGTTGAATCGGACTCGAACACATTAGCTTACACAATCTTATCAAGTGCCACATTTATTGGCAAAATGCATGCCAAATATCTTGCTTCGGACTTCAAAGCAATATTCGAGGGCATCGTATCTGCTACAAATAGTTCAATGATTAATCAGCTACTTTCTGGCACAAGTACTACTCAGCAGATTGTTAATATGCCTTGTAATCCTCTTGTGGTTGATGTCACTCATACTCTCATTGAGGAACAAGCGAATATGAATCCTACAAATATAGCCATACAGTTCGAGACATCCGAATATGTCACTTACCACGAGCTCAACATGAGAGCGAACCAGCTGGCCCATCATTTGATCGGTCTAGGAGTACGTCCGGAGTCAATAGTTCCTATCTGCCTCGACAAATCAGTTTCCATGATTGTGGCCATGCTTGCTATTCTCAAAGCTGGGGGCGCCTATGTTCCTCTAGACCCAAACAACCCGGCTGAGCGGAATCAATATATATTGCAGGAGACAGATGCTCAGCTGCTGGTTACAGTGGAAGCCTATCGTCACGCCTTTGCTGGCCACCGACTAATCCTACTGGATGCTGATGCTGATTCCGAACTAATCGCGCAAAACCCAGTGAACAACCCACAAGTGGCTGATCTGACTCCTTCGAATCTCTGCTATGTGCTCTACACATCAGGCTCAACGGGAAAGCCGAAAGGGGTGATGATAGAGCATTCTTCATTGGTACAATCAATAACGGCTCACAGAGACATATGGAAACCGCAAGCAACAGATATAGTATTACAATTTTCAAATTATACGTTTGATGTATCAGCGATAGAAGTATTTGCGACACTTGCTTTTGGAGCGCGTTTAGCAATAGCGAGAAGAGAGAAGCTCCTCTCCTACCTGGAAAAAACTATCAACTCTATGAGCGTGACGATAGCAATGCTTACAACAACCATTGCGGAGAATATTCATCCGTCGCGGGTTCCTACTCTCAAGTATCTTATGGTAGGAGGTGAAATGCTGACAACATCTCTTCTTGAATTATGGGGCACTTCAAATCCTATTTTAAGTAATGTTTATGGACCTACTGAAGCTACAGTAGCTATTTTAGCAAACCCTGGTGCAGGTTTTAGTTCACGGTGTAATAATATTGGAAAGGCGATAGGGAACAACAAGATCTATATTCTGGACTCATGCCTCCAACCTGTCCCGTTGGGTGTGGTCGGCGAGCTATGTGTAAGCGGCCCTCAGCTTGCTCGCGGCTATCTCAATCGCCCTGATCTCACAGAAAAGGCCTTTGTTCCCAACCCCTTCAGTGCCGGTGACCGATTGTATCGCACCGGTGACTTGGCCCGCTTCAACACTGATGGCTCGGTTGACCTCGTTGGTAGGAAGGACAACCAGATCAAGCTCCATGGGCTGCGTATCGAGCTCGAAGAGATTGAAAACGTACTTCAAGCTCACAACTATGTTTCCCGGGTCTGTGTGTTATCTTTGAACTCTATAGAGCTCGAAAGCCATAAATCCTTAGTCGCTTTTGTAACTTTCCACGATCTTCAGTCTGCAGAATCACCCATTCAACTACTTATGGATACCAGCTCAACGCAGATTACCTCATACATCAACGAAGTTCGAACTGCCGCCAAATTGAAGCTGCCCTCATACATGATCCCGACAATATGGGTTCCACTATCTAGGATGCCCACAAATACAAGTGGAAAGATTGATCGCTCCTCGTTAACGGCTTTCTACAAATCTACTGATAAGGAAATCTTACGGAGTGCCTACTCTACCGATTTACAGCAATATGTCGGCCCCACCACAAACGAAGAACGAATGTGGGTCTCACTGTTTGGTTCGGTGCTCAACACTGCGCCAGCAAGTGTCAGTGTGCATGATTCATTTTTTGCGATAGGAGGTGACTCCATACTGGCTATCAGGCTGGTTGCCGCTGCTCACAAGGCGGGATACGACTTGACGGTACAAGATCTCTATCGGATGAGCACAATATCCGAGATCGCCAGAACGTATTTGCCCTCGGGAGCTCCCAGAATGCCGGTAAGGGAGATAGAGCGGTACTCTCTGCTGAGACTAAGCACCGAGGAAATGGAGAAACTGCTACAGCATGACATCAGGCGAAATGGCATAAATCCCGCACTAGTTGAGGATATCTACCCTTGCTCCCCACTACAAGAAGGGCTGTTGGCACTCAGCCTGCAGGAGAGCTCCAGTTACTTGACGCAGTATGTGTATCGAGCAGAGCAGCATATCGAGCTGGCTCGCTTCAGAGCTGCATGGAGGTCGGTGATCAAAGCAAATCCCATTCTCCGAACTGCCATTCTCTTCTCAGACTGTGGTTATCCTCATCTGAGTGGACTACAACTAGTACTTGACGCGGAGAATGTAGAATGGCATGACCATCTGGTCGCCCAACAGCAAATGGAGAAAAGCCAGCTTCATGAAGTCTCAAAAGATGACAGACGGAATTGCATCACGAATGGTAAACCGCTCACTCGGTTTTCAACGCTACACAGCCATGGCTCTTTGAAGTACTTCATTTGGACTATTCATCACTCTCTGTATGATGGTTGGTCAATGGCTCACATCATTCATGACTTGATCCGTGCTTATCATGGCCTATCACTGCTGGAAAGGCCGGCATATAGTTTCTACATCGAGTATCTTCTATCCAAGAGCAAAGCCGAGTCACTGGGCTACTGGAGAAATTCTTTGGCAGGTGTGTCTCCAACCGTCCTGATTCCTGGCGCATCGACATCCTCATCTAACAGTCCGCATGAGGCAGCAACTATAACCAAGCCACTGGAGTTTGACTTCGCCTCTCTCACATCCAAGCACCACTTCACCATTGCCACTATAGTCAGCCTTGCATGGGCTATAGTTTTGAAGTCGCACACAGGAAGCTCCGATGTTGTCTTTGGCATGGTGACATCTGGGAGAAATATCCCGCTTGATAATGTCCATGAGATTTGTGGCCCATGCATCAACACACTGCCAACAAGAGTGACAATTGATAGTGGCTCATCCGTTCTCGATCTGCTCAGATCCATTCATCAAATGAGCCAGGAGCAAGCCGAACACCAAACGATCGGGTTGCAAGATATCGTGAGGGACTGTTTCTCATCGGATATTCCCACCCTTTTCGATACATTAGTAGTCATTCAGAACCTTTCACAGCAAGGAACAAATGAGGGGGTTAACTCCATCGGACTTGAGGAAGTGGAATCCAGTATGGCCGTTGATTTCCCAGTGGTCGTTGAGGTTGATACGGAGCTCTCGAATCAGAGCATATCTCTTACGTATAACAGGAACTCTGTCTCTGCTGAACTTGCCAATTGGCTGCTCAATCATTTAAGCACAGCCATCGCAAATGTTCTGGGTGATGTTTTGGCCACGGCAGATAGTGTCAGCGTGATATCATCTGCTGAGTCCGCCTTAGTTGAGAGTTGGAGCGGCTCATCACAGCTTTCCACCCAGTCAAAGTATGTGCATGAGTTGTTTGAGTGGCAGGCGAGAACGAATCCTACAAACATAGCCATACAGTTCAAGACATCCGAATATGTCACTTACCACGAGCTCAACATGAGAGCGAACCAGCTGGCCCATCATTTGATCGGTCTAGGAGTACGTCCGGAGTCAATAGTTCCTATCTGCCTCGACAAATCAGTTTCCATGATTGTGGCCATGCTTGCTATTCTCAAAGCTGGGGGTGCCTATGTTCCTCTAGACCCAAACAACCCGGCTGAGCGGAATCAATATATATTGCAGGAGACAGATGCACAGCTGCTGGTGACAGTGGAAGCCTATCGTCACGCCTTTGCTGGCCACCGACTAATCCTACTGGATGCTGATGCTGATGCCGAACTAATCGCGCAAAACCCAGTGAACAACCCACAAGTGGCTGATCTGACTCCTTCGAATCTCTGCTATGTGCTCTACACATCTGGATCTACCGGGAAACCAAAAGGCGTAATGATGACGCATTTGGGCATTGTTAGCTTGGTTGATGCCATAAAAAATATATGGGACATCGACAATACTGACTCTGTATTACAGTTTGCCAATTACACCTTTGATGCGTCTGTTATTGAAATATTCCCAACGTTTTCATCTGGTGCCCGCTTGTCTGTAGCACCATTTGAGGAACTTCGTTCCGGGCTTAGCAAAGTGATTAATGCTATGAGAGTAACTGCTATGATACTGACAACGACTATTGTAAATAGCATTACTCCTAGCACTGTATCAACTGTCAAGAAACTAATGCTCGGGGGGGAGATGGTTACCACTACTGTACGCGATTCTTGGGTACCATACTTAGACTTATTTAATGGATACGGATTAACAGAAACTGCGGTGGCATTTCTTTTGAATCCGAACATTACTCAAAATACCGCCTGCAGCAACGTTGGAAAACCGATAGGGAACAACAAGATCTATATTCTGGACTCATGCCTCCAGCCAGTCCCGCTGGGTGTGGTCGGCGAGCTATGTGTAAGCGGCCCTCAGCTTGCTCGCGGCTATCTCAATCGCCCTGATCTCACAGAAAAGGCCTTTGTTCCCAACCCCTTCAGTCCCGGTGACCGATTGTATCGCACCGGTGACTTGGCCCGCTTCAACACTGATGGCTCGGTTGACCTCGTTGGTAGGAAGGACAACCAGATCAAGCTCCATGGGCTGCGTATCGAGCTAGATGAGATTGAGCATGTATTGCATGCACATTTGAATGTCTCTAGAGCATGTGTCCTTCCGTTAGTCACTGATACTCGCACAAACCATCAGACGCTAGTTGCATTCCTAACCTTCCATGACTCTCTGTTTGTAGAATCACCCATTCAACTACTTATGGATACCAGCTCAACGCAGATTACCTCATACATCAACGAAGTTCGAACTGCCGCCAAATTGAAGCTGCCCTCATACATGATCCCGACAATATGGGTTCCACTATCTAGGATGCCCACAAATACAAGTGGAAAGATTGATCGCTCCTCGTTAACGGCTTTCTACAAATCTACTGATAAGGAAATCTTACGGAGTGCCTACTCTACCGATTTACAGCAATATGTCGGCCCCACCACAAACGAAGAACGAATGTGGGTCTCACTATTTGGCTCGGTGCTTAACACTGCGCCAGCAAGTGTCAGTGTGCATGACTCATTTTTTGCGATAGGAGGTGACTCCATACTGGCTATCAGGCTGGTTGCCGCTGCTCACAAGGCGGGATACGACTTGACGGTACAAGATCTCTATCGGATGAGCACAATATCCGAGATCGCCAGAACGTATTTGCCCTCGGGAGCTCCCAGAATGCCGGTAAGGGAGATAGAGCGGTACTCTCTGCTGAGACTAAGCACCGAGGAAATGGAGAAACTGCTACAGCATGACATCAGGCGAAATGGCATAAATCCCGCGCTAGTTGAGGATATCTACCCTTGCTCCCCACTACAAGAAGGGCTGTTGGCACTCAGCCTGCAGGAGAGCTCCAGTTACTTGACGCAGTATGTGTATCGAGCAGAGCAGCATATCGAGCTGGCTCGCTTCAGAGCTGCATGGAGGTCGGTGATCAAAGCAAATCCCATTCTCCGAACTGCCATTCTCTTCTCAGACTGTGGTTATCCTCATCTGAGTGGACTACAACTAGTACTTGACGCGGAGAATGTAGAATGGCATGACCATCTGGTCGCCCAACAGCAAATGGAGAAAAGCCAGCTTCATGAAGTCTCAAAAGATGACAGACGGAATTGCATCACGAATGGTAAACCGCTCACTCGGTTTTCAACGCTACACAGCCATGGCTCTTTGAAGTACTTCATTTGGACTATTCATCACTCTCTGTATGATGGTTGGTCAATGGCTCACATCATTCATGACTTGATCCGTGCTTATCATGGCCTATCACTGCTGGAAAGGCCGGCATATAGTTTCTACATCGAGTATCTTCTATCCAAGAGCAAAGCCGAGTCACTGGGCTACTGGAGAAATTCTTTGGCAGGTGTGTCTCCAACCGTCCTGATTCCTGGCGCATCGACATCCTCATCTAACAGTCCGCATGAGGCAGCAAATATAACCAAGCCGCTGGAGTTTGACTTCGCCTCTCTCACATCCAAACACCACTTCACCATTGCCACTGTAGTCAGCCTTGCATGGGCTATAGTTTTGAAGTCGCACACAGGAAGCTCCGATGTTGTCTTTGGCATGGTGACATCTGGGAGAAATATCCCGCTTGATAATGTGCATGAGATTTGTGGCCCATGCATCAACACACTGCCAACAAGAGTGACAATTGACAGTGGCTCATCCGTTCTCGATCTGCTCAGATCCATTCATCAAATGAGCCAGGAGCAAGCCGAACACCAAACGATCGGGTTGCAAGATATCGTGAGGGACTGTTTCTCATCGGATATTCCCACCCTTTTCGATACATTAGTAGTCATTCAGAACCTTTCACAGCAAGGAACAAATGAGGGGGTTAACTCCATCGGACTTGAGGAAGTGGAATCCAGTATGGCCGTTGATTTCCCAGTGGTCGTTGAGGTTGATACGGAGCTCTCGAATCAGAGCATATCTCTTACGTATAACAGGAACTCTGTCTCTGCTGAACTTGCCAATTGGCTGCTCAATCATTTAAGCACAGCCATCGCAAATGTTCTGG
This sequence comes from Basidiobolus meristosporus CBS 931.73, assembly GCA_002104905.1. NCBI lineage: Eukaryota > Fungi > Basidiobolomycota > Basidiobolomycetes > Basidiobolales > Basidiobolaceae > Basidiobolus > Basidiobolus meristosporus. The sequence goes on along the minus strand of MCFE01000244.1, from coordinate 82,411 downwards.
GTGATGTTTTGGCCACGGCAGATAGTGTCAGCGTGATATCATCTGCTGAGTCCGCCTTAGTTGAGAGTTGGAGCGGCTCATCACAGCTTTCCACCCAGTCAAAGTATGTGCATGAGTTGTTTGAGTGGCAGGCGAGAACGAATCCTACAAACATAGCCATACAGTTCAAGACGTCCGAATATGTCACTTACCACGAGCTCAACATAAGAGCGAACCAGCTGGCCCATCATTTGATCGGTCTAGGAGTACGTCCGGAGTCAATAGTTCCTATCTGCCTCGACAAATCAGTCTCCATGATTGTGGCCATGCTTGCTATTCTCAAAGCTGGGGGTGCCTATGTTCCTCTAGACCCAAACAACCCGGCTGAGCGGAATCAATATATATTGCAGGAGACAGATGCACAGCTGCTGGTGACAATGGAAGCCTATCGTCACGCCTTTGCTGGCCACCGACTAATCCTACTGGATGCTGATGCTGATGTCGAACTAATCGCGCAAAGTCCAGTGAACAACCCACAAGTAGATGATCTGACTCCTTCGAATCTCTGTTATGTGCTCTACACGTCTGGATCTACTGGGAAACCAAAGGGTGTAATGTTGGAGCACTCTGCTGTAAACAACTTCATCCACGCAATGTCGCAGCTGTGGCAACTCTGCCCTGATGACTCGGTCTTACAGTTTGCCAATTACACTTTTGATGCTTCTGTCATGGAAATTTATTGTTCTTTGGCTTCTGGTGCCCGTATCGCGCTAGCCTCGAGGGACAACCTTCTCTCAGACTTGGAAGGGAACATCAACCTGATGAATGTCACTGCTGCATTTATGACGCCAACAATTGCCTCCTCCATTCATCCGCTAAATACCCCTTCGGTGAGAAATCTACATATAGGAGGCGAAATGGTAACCGAATATGTTAGAGACGTTTGGACAGCTACTGCTCGAGTTAGCAATATTTATGGACCTACTGAGGCTGCTGTAGCATTTCTTCTGAATTCCAACATTACTCAAAATACCGCATGCAGTAATGTTGGAAAACCGATAGGGAACAACAAGATCTATATTCTGGACTCATGCCTCCAGCCAGTCCCGCTGGGTGTGGTCGGCGAGCTATGTGTAAGCGGCCCCCAGCTTGCTCGCGGCTATCTCAATCGACCTGATCTCACAGAAAAGGCCTTTGTTCCCAACCCTTTCAGTCCCGGTGACCGATTGTATCGCACTGGTGACTTGGCCCGCTTCAACACTGATGGCTCGGTTGACCTCGTTGGTAGGAAGGACAACCAGATCAAGCTCCACGGGCTGCGCATCGAGCTGGACGAAATCTCAAATGTTATCCATTCTCACACAAAGGTCGCCAGGGTATGCGTTCTACCATTGGGTATTCCTCGAAGCCCCGACCGCAAAGTCTTGGTGGTGTTCTTAACCTTCCATGGCTTGGGTGGTGATCCCTTCGATATCCAGATGCTCGGAGGCGCTGATATTGCATTGGCCTCTGCCTACCTGAGTGAGATCAAGCATTTGGTTAAATTGCGGCTCCCACCCTACATGGTACCACATATTTGGTTGCCACTAACCGCTATCCCGGTCAACTCAAGCGAGAAAATGGATCGGAAGGCTCTGGCTACCTTCTACCTCTCTCTAGGCCCCGACAAGGTAATGAGCACTCTCCAGGAAGAATGCAATGAGAAACAGATGCCCACCTCGCCGGTTGAAACGAGTCTCCAGCGGATTTGGTCGCAAACACTCAATACACCCACCTCCGGGATCGGGTTGGATGATTCCTTCTACGAACTCGGGGGCGATTCCATCTCGGCAATCCGGCTGTCGTCTCTTAGCCGTCAGCATGGAGTGCATCTCTCGATAAAGCAGATTATTCAGCATCCTACTATCCGAGCTCAGGCCGCGATCGCAACGCTAGAAGCCGCTCCCGATCAGTGTTCCGATGTGATTAGTCACGGTGAAGCTCCACTGACGCCCATTCAGAAACACTTTCTGGAGACACCACAGCCCAACATCAACCACTTCAACCAATCCTGGTTGCTGAAACTGAAGGACTCGACAACCCCTGGAAGATTGCACCAGGCCGTTTCAGTTCTTGTGCAACAACACGACATATTGCGTGGCCGCTTCTATGTCAGTGGAGATCAGTGGCACTTCAGGGTTCTTCCTGTGGAGGAGGTTGTGTTCGACATTCACCATGAAAGCCTTGCGGCAATGGATCATCTCCAGCAGCACACAGACCACCTTCAGCAAAGCCTCGATCTTGCCGCCGGACCAATCTTCCAGTTCGCGCTCTACGATTTCCATGATGCTCCACAGTTGCTATTCATGACAGTCCATCACTTTGTCATCGATCTGGTCTCTTGGAGAATTATTTGGGAGGATCTGGAGAGGCTACTGACTGGACAGCAATGCGCCTACAAATCCGCATCATTTATGCATTGGAGCTCAATGATGAGTGAATACGCACAGTCACTAAAGGTAGAAGAATGGCCCCAGACTCACACGGTTATGCCAATTGTGTCGGACCCAGCACTGCTGGAGCAGAATACGGTGGCCACCGCGCGATCTGCTTCGTTCTCCTTGACCCCACTGCAATCAGAACACTTGTTTGGCGACGCCAATCAGCCATATCACACTGAACCCACTGATCTGATGATTGCGGCTCTCGCCATTGCCTACTGTCATGAATTCCATATGGATCATATGGCGCTTGGTATCGAGGGCCACGGAAGAGAGCCATGGAATGATGATATAGACGTATCTAGGACAGTCGGTTGGTTTACAACGCTCTATCCGTTCTCAGTACCGGCTCCAAGGAGTGATGACCCGACCAGGATCTTGAAGTACGTCAAAGACCTGAGGCGAAGTATCCCAGGCAATGGATTGCTCTATGGCCTTCTTCGTCATCTGACCACCGGGTCGGACAATCCGTTCGCAAGTGACGTGATCCAAATAGCTTTCAACTACGTCGGTCGCTTCCAGCAGTTGGAACATGAGAACGCTTTCTTCCAGCAGGTGGAGCTTCCACAAGGCTTTGAACTCGGGGAGGTGTGTAGACAGTGGAAACGGAATCATGTATTTGACATTTGCGCAAGTGTGGAGAATAGCTGTCTCCGGGCTGAGATAACATACAGTCCTGTCTTGCACTCCGAGGAGTCGATATCACGTTGGCTCCACCTTTGGCAACAAACCCTTGTCGACTTGATCTCTCATTGTTCACAGCTGACGACTATCGTGCACACACGCAGCGACTTTCCCATTCTGCGGCTCTCCGAGGAACACTTTGAAACACTTTATCACAAGACACTCCCGGAGGCTGGTATCGACCCAAGTCTAATCGATGATATCCTGCCATGCACTCCACTGCAGGAGGGTCTCATTGCTGGGATGCTCAAAGACACTAGCTACTATCATGTGCAGCAACGGTTCAGCCTGGATGGGGTATTTGACTCGGTGCAGTTTCGCCGTGCTTGGCAAACTGTCATTCGGGACCACAGTATACTTCGATCCGTTTTCGTCCAGGACACGTTGATGGACGAGTGCAGCTTTACCTTCTTCCAGGTAGCATTGCGTGATTTCTCGCCCCAGTGGAAGCATATACACTGCGACAAGGATATTTTTGAGGGGATGATCAGTGACTATCTGGCCAACGATCGTGAAAATCGATTTGACCTGAACCAACCAAATATTCGGTTTGCCCTGATCGAATGCGACACTGGGGAAAGGACCCTGATCATCAGTTGGCACCACGCAATCCTTGATGCCACTTCCTGGGATATCGTTCTGCAGGATGTCCACTCGGTTTACCACAACCTCCCGCGCCAAGTGATACACCCGTACTCGAATTTCATTGCAAGCATCTACAATGTGGACTCAGGCCATCTCGCCAGCGAGAAGCAGTACTGGCTGGGCCACCTCTCTGACCTGAATGCCATGCCTCTCCCGCCTCTTGGCGCAGCGGAAGTCACTGGCTGCGGAGTGATCCGAATCCCTGGAGCCATTGATCTGCCCATCCAACGTATATCGCAATTTGCAAAGCAGACAGGCGTAACAATATTCACACTTATCAAGGCTGCGTGGGCCATACTGTTAAGAATGTACACCCAGAGTGAGGACGTGGTATTTGGCTACATGGTTAGCGGTAGAGGTAGTGAGCTAGAAGGGGTTTCGACGATGGTGGGACCATGCATCAATACTCTTCCGTGCCGTATTCGCTGCGACAGCCAACAGAATGTTATGGAGTGGTTGAAATTGGTCCACGATGACTTCAAATTGGCATATCCATATCAGCAAAGTAGTTTGCGTGACATTCAATCCTGGGCAGGAATTTCCCCGCTGTTCGATACAATTATCAACTTCAGACTCAATGTTAATATGGACAAGAACATCGGTGACACTACAGCTACGAAATCACTCGAATTATTACTTTCCGGTGGTAGTGAAACTACTGAGGTAAACGCGAGATATTCTAATATATAGCTATACCTTGAACTATGTTTAGTAACCATTTTGAACGAATATTTAGTATTCTTTGACTTTGAACATCAACTCAGATGATGATAGTATGTTATATTCACTGGACATTCGAGAAAACCTCGTCTCAAAATGTTACGGTGAATTAATAGCCGCAGATTTCAAGTACATCTTCGAAGAGCTTGTGGATTGTTCCAATTTCAAGCAACTCCAATCATTTGATACTAATCTGGAAAGGAAAGGTCTCTTTCCCCTCTGCAATAGCACTGGTAGCAATGCATCATATTCGTTTATTCACCAGCATTTAGAAAAACTTGCGATACAGCATCCAACCAACATAGCGATACAGTTCGAGGCATCCGAATATGTCACTTACCACGAGCTCAACATAAGAGCGAACCAGCTGGCCCATCATTTGATCGGTCTAGGAGTACGTCCGGAGTCAATAGTTTCCATCTGCCTCGACAAATCAGTTTCCATGATTGTGGCCATGCTTGCTATTCTCAAAGCCGGGGGTGCCTATGTTCCTCTAGACCCAAACAACCCGGCTGAGCGGAATCAATATATATTGCAGGAGACAGATGCTCAGCTGCTGGTGACAGTGGAAGCCTATCGTCACGCCTTTGCTGGCCACCGACTAATCCTACTGGATGCTGATGCTGATGTCGAACTAATCGCGCAAAGTCCAGTGAACAACCCACAAGTAGATGATCTGACTCCTTCGAATCTCTGTTATGTGCTCTACACGTCTGGATCTACTGGGAAACCAAAGGGTGTAATGCTGGAGCACTCTGCTGTAAACAACTTCATCCACGCAATGTCGCAGCTGTGGCAACTCTGCCCTGATGACTCGGTCTTACAGTTTGCCAATTACACTTTTGATGCTTCTGTCATGGAAATTTATTGTTCTTTGGCTTCTGGTGCCCGTATCGCGCTAGCCTCGAGGGACAACCTTCTCTCAGACTTGGAAGGGAACATCAACCTGATGAATGTCACTGCTGCATTTATGACGCCAACAATTGCCTCCTCCATTCATCCGCTAAATACCCCTTCGGTGAGAAATCTGCTCATCGGCGGGGAGGTCGTAACAGAATATGTTCGAGATGTTTGGGCCCCAAATGCGAAAGTTAGCAATATTTATGGTCCAACAGAGACTGCGGTTTCGGTCTCGATTAACCTCGCAATCAGCAAAAGTACACCTTGCAGCAATGTTGGAAAACCGATAGGGAACAACAAGATCTATATTCTGGACTCATGCCTCCAGCCAGTCCCGCTGGGTGTGGTCGGCGAGCTATGTGTAAGCGGCCCCCAGCTTGCTCGCGGCTATCTCAATCGACCTGATCTCACAGAAAAAGCCTTTGTTCCCAACCCTTTCAGTCCCGGTGACCGATTGTATCGCACCGGTGACTTGGCCCGCTTCAACACTGATGGCTCGGTTGACCTCGTTGGTAGGAAGGACAACCAGATCAAGCTCCACGGGCTGCGTATCGAGCTAGATGAGATTGAGCATGTATTGCATGCACATTTGAATGTCTCTAGAGCATGTGTCCTTCCGTTAGTCACTGATACTCGCACAAACCATCAGACGCTGGTTGCATTCCTAACCTTTCACAGTGCTACGAGCAGATCTGAAGATATATCTATCATAGATCAAGATGACTCCAGAATATTCGAGGATATGGAAGAGATCAAGAAGGAGCTGAAATCTAGACTCCCGACTCATATGCTCCCCAAAATATGGATACCGCTGAACCTAATGCCGTCAAATACTTGTGATAAGATCGACAAAAAGTTCCTCTCAATACTATTTGAGCAACATAAGAGTAAGCTCTCGCCAGCTCTTTCCTGTACGGAAAGCGATCCCTTGGGTCATTTAATGACCCCAATGGAAGCGCAAGTTCAAAGAATATGGTCGGAAGTACTTGGCATACCTCAAAGCAATATTAATGTCGATCACACTTTCCATGCCTTGGGTGGAGACAGTATACTTGCTATACGCGTTTCCTCGATGTGTAAAAAGCAAAATATGCAAGTGTCAGTACAGAATATGCTACAGAACAGTACTCTTGGTGAACTTGCCGAGATAGCACTTGTTAGTGCTACTCAGTCTGTTATAGAAGATCGGTGTATGGAAGGCCCCATTCACCTTACGCCGAACCAGCATATGTTCTTGGAGTTTCATCAAGATAATATTAATCACTTCAACCAAAGCTGGCTCTTACAAATCCGAGACCCAATCAACTTGACAACATTGACTACATCGATCCGCACCCTGGTCGAAAATCACGACATTCTCCGCACTCGTTTCAAGCATTCACAGGGCCGCTGGAGCGCACGGGTTCTTCCTCCGAGCCAAACCGCACTGAGTACACATCGGTTCCAAGTCAAGTCGGGAGATGAATTGAAGTCATATATCAAAGAGCTTCAATGTACCATCGACCTTCTATCTGGGCCAGTATTTCATTTTGCCCTGTTTGATACGCCAGACAATCAGCAGTTGATTTTCATGACGGTTCATCACATGGTAATTGATCTACTGTCCTGGAGATCCATTTGGGAGGATCTTGAATCACTGCTTCAAGGGAACGAATGTGGAAGCAGTTCAATATCATACATGCAATGGGCTCAGATTTTACACGACCACGCGCAAACATTGAACATGGCATCGTGGCCAAAACAACAGGTCGCCAGGCCAGTAACGCAAGATTCCGCATTGTTATCTAAAAATACTCAAGACACCACACGCTCGCTGTCATTTAGACTCAACTCATGCTTCTCGAGGCTAGCAAAGAGAAATGGCATTTCAACCCCCGGTGGGGATGTGGTTGATCTCTTGGTATCTTCCTTGGCCTACTCCTATTGCTCGACATTTGAGCGCAACGCCCTTTCGGTCACTCTTGAGTCGCATGGTCGTCAATTTAAAAATGGAGATGTTGATATATCAAGGACTGTAGGTTGGTTCACTAATCTATATCCTATTGTTGTTGCGGTTGAAGATGGCGATCCTATCGTGGAGGTAGTCCAACAAGTAATAACTCAGCACCGCCAGATTCGAGGAAATGAGTCCACCTACGGCCTCTTAAAATACCTGAACGAAGAAACCATGCCTCTGTTTGAAAAGGACCCCCCACAGGTCACCCTGGCATACATGCCGAACACCATCAACTCCGCCTACTCCAGCACGCTTCTGCAGCCTCTTCCAACGGACTCGGCATACAATCTTGATTTGTGTGGTGTAACTCCAAAATGGAGACGACACCAGGTCTTTAACTGTATGGCTAGCTTTGTGGAGGAGCAACTTGAGGCCACCATAGTATACAGCGAATCTATGTATTCTAAGGAGCAGATTCAGGGCTGGCTGGAAGCTTGGGAAGTTGCCTTAGTAGAGGCGATCATATCCATGTCAAAGTTAACCACTAGCTTACCTTGCGATATGATTTCACAACTTCCATGTAGCTCAGAGCCTGCTCAGCAGGAAGTAAATGAGGTAGCGCGCCTGCAGAAAAAGCCACAAAGACTCAGTGAGGATTGCCTGAGCTTAATCTCAGAGGCAAATGACAAGACAATGTTCATTGTACATTGTGCTACAGGCATGGCCAGTTACTTTAAATCATTGCACAGATACATGCGCTGCACTCTCTACGCCTTTAGCGATCCTACACTCGGGACTCATCGTACTTTTGATTCGATCGAGGCAATTGCCTCGAAATACATAACGGCAATCCGCCGAGTTCAAGCTGAAGGGCCGTACTATATTCATGGCTATTCATTTGGAGGCTTGGTAGCCTTCGAAATGGTGCGCCAGCTAGAGGCTCAGGGCCTTGCCGTGGCTCAGCTTACCATTATTGACACACTGGCTCCTGCCAATGGCCTTTGGACAGAAATCTATGCTGGTGATGATTTCTCACACAAGTATCTTGATCTAATTTCAAGATCTGGCAAGTGGCAGCTTGACGAATCTGCATCCAACATGATCCGAGAAAAGATCGAGAAGAATATCCAGCTGCTGCAAAAATATCGACCTGCAATCACGCAGCTGTCCGCCAAGTTGGTGCTAATTAAAGCAACCCCAAGTGCTCGAGATCAACAAAATTGCTATGGTTGGTCGGAATACTCCAACAACATCTCCATCCACACTGTACAAGCCGAACATCATCAACTGATGTTTGAGCCGTCTGTTGCCAAAATAGCTGATTACCTACAATGAATGATCCACGTAACTAATCAAACGATAAATAAATGTTGAGTTTACTCCCAAAATTCACACAGAAAGCTTCTTCTCAGTGCTTGCACATTAAGTTTATTCCTGGTACCTGTACATCAGATACATTCCTGGCACTCGCACATGGTCATTACAGACGGATTTCCAAGCTGCTCATGTGTATCAACCAGCTGAGAACAGATTGGACAGGCTTACGACTAGAACCTCAATCTGAATATTTGATATATTTGGTATTAAAGCAGTCGAGAGATGACGAAGTAGGCCGAACTGAGGGTGAACCGGTTTTTTAGCTTCACAGTAACCTTTTGGGTGGGCTCGTAACCAAGCACTGGGAGTATCTGCGAATGAATCGCTTCAGCCATTACTTCATCGGCCGGGAACCATCACTTGGTTACTGGTTGCCAGCCAGGGAGCCAATGAATTGACGCCGAACACATGATGCGATACTAGTGAAAAATGGCTTATTCAAACACCATGTGGAGCAACCAGAAATGAATGGATATTCAGGTTATGACGGCCAGCATTATCCAAGTTGCCGGTTGTTAAAATGATGGCCGTGTTGCTGAAACCGCGATGCAGTGATTCATGGGTAGGTTGACGCGAGTTTTTAGTGCAACATTTTGGAGGGCCTATCCACTTTTTGTGCCTGCAAGGGTATATAAAACGCCCCAAGCGCTGGAGTAGAAGCCCGTGCATCCCGCATTCTCAGCCTCTATTCGTCATGCTTCTTAAGACTGTACTGTCCTCCTGCATTGCCGCGACTGCCGTCTTCGCCCATGGGTGGCATCAAAAGGTGCCCGTAGATCTCTATGTTATGTCCATTTGCCCAGGTCTGCGTCTAGTTTGTACATGACTCATCCCTTTCTTGGGTTCTGATGGTTTTGTTTGTAGATGCGGTCAAATGCGAAGCTGTCTTCAGCCAGGTTCTTGATCAGGTTGGAGACATTGTTGATTTCAACATTAATTATACCGGCACCGAAAACGCCAATGGTACATTTACATGCAAGCATGGGGAGCCAGAGGTGAGTTCAATGCAGCGTTGTTGACCTTGTCTGGATCACGAAGACTAATGTTGCTTTTGAATGTGTAGTGCCGTGGCAATCGTATTCAACTTTGCACCCGCAAATTCTACGAGCATCGATCCCACGACAAGTACCAATATCTTGACTTCATCAATTGCCAAAACGAGGCTTACAAGCAAAACGGCTCCAATGAAAATCTGGAGCGTTGTGCTAAGAAGTTTGGCTACAACAGCAACTTGATTGCCAAATGCGCCGACTCTCGCCTTGGCAATCATTTATTCAGTCGCACCCTAGCCCATAGTAACAGTTTAGGAATCAAGGTTTCATGCACCATGCATATTAACCACGAATTACGCTGCATTCACGATGGTGGTCTGAAATACTGCCCGGGTGGCTTTGAAGTCTCTGATTTTGTCCGCGATATTTGCGCCAAATACGAGAGTGAGTCACCACGCGGTCGCCTCCCTCAGGCCTGCAAAGCTCTGACTGCTGCCTAAGAGAGTTCGGAAAAATATGTCGCCGAACACTCGCATAATTCTTAGAGCTCATTGATCCTTAATAAAATATATATTCGACACGGCCTGAATCCAAACATATATCGTTATCAGCATCCATTGCTTCATGTCGTTCGTGATGGGAGCATGGGGCGTTATATTAATCGTACATTCAAAAAGACTACAACTGAATCATTCGCTATGATCAAAAGCTACAGACTATGATGGTGGCGTGGTTTTAAAGATATAGAGTACTGGAGCCGGCCTGGGGTCGGAAGCCCCGTTCGGCGTGAGAGCCTTGTATAAGTTGAATTTACACTCCAGTCAGACTGCTGGGCCGCTTCGCCTTACCTTGCAAAAAGCATGTCACCAAGAGGTTTATTTGCACATTGGGCCAAACTCAATATCCCAGTACTTCATGTGGGTAATTGGATCGTAAACCAATTGCCCATGGCTGCACTTCGAATCTTCACCCTCGCGATCCAAGCAACTGATAGCGTTACCAGCAGTGTCGATCCAAACTTCGTGTGGATGATGCTGATACATCATCACCTCGAGCGGTATCTGGGGCACCGGGTCGTTTCCAGAGGTCACCCTTATGACCCTGTCTGGCTTCGTATAAAGAACGGTAGATACCAACTGCGAAAACTTTTCGTTTCCGACGCGTGGCTCTCCGTAAGTATGAAGATACAATCGATCGGTATTCAAGCGCTTAAGCGCTGTAGTGTTCCCACCCTCCTTTGCGTAATTCCGCTTGATATCAAGTGCGGTGAATACAGCCACTGCTCCGCCCTAAACAATGCATTTAGAACCTCTTCGTGTCGAGGGAAATAGTTTCTATAAAATCCACCAACCAGTGAATGGCCTGTTACCACCGTGTCAAATTCCGAGCAATCCTCGACAGAAGAGATGGCCTTGGCTATTCCTTCGCGAATGTAGCCCCTCACACTTTTGAAAGCGCCGTAGAACCCGAAGTACACTCGCGTATCCGAGCTGGCATTCGGATATTCGTAATTCAACGGGGCAAACTGCAGGTTTTGGAACCAGTTGCCAACATTCATGGAACTAGAAAAGGTCGCCCAAGTGAGTACTTCTTCCTAAGCGAAGATCGGCTTCCGCCTGGTGAATAATACTTTTAAAGCAATTTACCCTCGTAAAGCAACAACGATTTTCTTCTTTTTCTCGTCGATGCCTACGTAACCCGCCATGCCAGTCACCTTGGCTGTGAAATATGAAGTTAATTTCAGCTCTCCTATGCATCTGTTTCCACAAAGCCAAGATTCCACCTTTTCTCGGGGGCAATAGCTCGCCGAGGCGTACTGTGCGTGAGTGACAAGTGTATTTTTCAAATTCTCCTCAATGATGGCTCTCTCTTCCTTGGAGCCAAAGGGCTTCTGACGAAAGGCCGGGCTTCCGTGGATCAACGGAATCAGCAGCAGTAGCAGCAAACAGTGAAATGGATTTCTCATTGCAGTGGACAAAGTTCTTGGATATCGAAAAGAAGGGAGGGCAAGCGGTGTGGAGGCAAGTCACTAAAACTATCCAGGGAGAGTGGGCAGATAAAGAGTTATATGACAGCAAGACTAAAACAAGAAAGCATGATTAACGAGCGTCGGGAATTTAAGTATATCATTGGAGTAGCAATCTTCTGCATCTACATCATCTGTAGTTCATTTAATCACCTCGTCTAGCGATGACTATACCAATTTACGTCATGAGCACCAATCAGATGGCTGATTTGGATATCCACCATTGACCTGTACGAAATCGATGTTCGCTGAGCTAGGAAGCCTCGATCATTTCAAGCTGCCAGCCAAGGCACAAATCGCGCGAAGACGCATTGTTGTAGTTTTCGGCAGCCGGGTGTAGTGAGCGCAGCTAGCGGCACCTCATGCCTGATGCTGGCAGACCAATGTGAGTCGCAAGGATCACCGGAAAGCCAACAGGCAGCTACCACGGGATGGAATGGCATCGAGTAGATGGCGATCCGTAGCCGTCAAGCTGGTGGGCACGCTTGGCGTAGTGCCTGCTTTCCTGAATTTCACCAGGACTGCTTGCGGCCAATCACGTGGCGCCACCTGCGCAAGTGCGGTGAGAGATGACCTGTGGTGTGGGAGGATTCGACAGCCCCGGGAGCTCCAACGCTTACGAAGAAGAGGCCTATAGTCCGCGTTGATCGTTAGTGCCGTCAGTCGAGGAGCTGGTCGAGCGGTGGCTACTGAGGGAGCCGATCCGGCGGAGGGGTGGACTGATGCAGATGGCCACATATCCAGGCAATGATAAGACTGCAAGCCTCAGGGCCTGGAGGGCCTCGAGTGGTTGGCAGAGCATGGGTACTGCCAGCCGGAAGCACAAACCTCAGCAATCTCAATCATGGATATACGAGATCCGATTACCTAAACCCCACTAAGCTCATTATGATGGGTTGTTTTGGATAAATGGGGAAATTCCAACCCACCTGGCGGATATTCTCGTCAGCCAATGATGCCGGGAACATCGCCCTCTTTGAGGCTAAATGATTTGTGGGACTGAGTCACAGGGAATGCCTGGTGCTTCATTGATGGGTGATCCAAATTACTAATTGAGTATCCAGATCCAAGCCAGCTAATTAAGGTGTGGGCATCGAGTGCACAAATGCCATTCAGTGCATAGTAGCGAATGTCGAAATGACGGGTGTCGCCTCTCGCCTCCACACCAACCTCTGAGGCCGAGACCACCGTGCCTGCTCCCAGGGCTGAGCGGTGCTGCTCCGAAGCTAAGGCCCGGCATAGCTATTGTCGGGTTAGACATGCAGGCGGATTTCATCCATATGGAAGGTAATATAACGATGGATCTCCGTCTCCACGGGTAACCGCCGCTACAACGTTGGCCCGAGTCTCTTATGGAAAGAGGGGCTCATGAAATTGATGCATCTCGTATGCCCAATTCTCACAATTGAAACTAATTAACTGAGAAATTATGATTTCAGCTTGCATCTGATTTGCGATCGCATCACTTGTTACATATATGGATTGCTTTATCGGTCCTATTCAATGGATGCGCTGCCTGTCGGACCTTGACCAGATCTGTAACCTGCTGCCCCTTGATTCGCTGTAGCATTAATGTGCCAACGTTTTTGCCCGCCTCAAATGCAATTCATGATGTGTTACTGTCAAACTAAGTTTGTTGCGCACACATGGCGCCTCCGAAGTGGTTGTCAAGAGTACGCCGCATCCGATTCGCCTCAACATTGGTCGGTGGGTAGCCATGCAAGCGAGCCTGTCGCTTCTGACGGTGGCCGTCCGCTTTCCCAACCCACCTCCAGAAACAAGGCACATCAGTTGGCTGTGGGCAGAATGGCTTGGTGATTAATCTCCCAATCCAGGGTGTTTCTTTTGACTGCCATTTCTGGATTCTGTTATCTCCTCCATGTTCCCCAGTTTAATTTTAAGTTCCAGTATTTTCAGAGCATCTCTATTCCGATAATATCCTACACATTTTTTTCTGCCCTTGTTGTCCTACATTCATTTTCTTGATCTTGCATTTATCTAACCCTATGGTGATTCCTTACGAACTTTAACCTTTGTACCGGAAATTAGCGCCCCTTGAATATATAACCAATATTCCTTGGAAACTCTAGGAGGGCTGTTCTCCTCGTCTTCATGCACCAAATTTCCACTAAACTCCCATTGCTGTTAAACTTCCCAACCCACCTGCCATAGTGCTCCCTCATTGTTTCTACGTCCGTTTGTCTCTTAGCCCATCTATCCCCATCTACGCCCGCATCTCATCATAAACCAGGCCCTTCTCTAGTTCCTTTGTTTACGAAAGCGCTCTGTTTCATACTACAATTGGGCCATTTCGTATTTACCCCACATCATTTTCGTCGCAGTGACTAGCGAGAACCTTGTCGAGATGAGTGAAAACACTGTGCAGCTTACCCCCCAGTTCTCTTCCTCACAGTCTTCAGTGTACTCCACACCAGAAACCGAATCTGACTTGTCTACCAAGACAGACAAGTCTTTCACTTCCTACTTGGAAGAGTGCTCCAAATCGTTTCTAGGCTACGAAAAACAGGTGATTAAAAAGGCCTCTGATTGCTTGTTGTCGAAGGACTCGTTCCTTCACGAAAAGTTGAAGCCAGAAATATCACACAAAAGAGTGGCGAACGCCCACTCCAAAACACTTCCCTTCCAGCCCAAGTATGGCTTTCGCGGCCTGCAGCTGTTCAAAACCAAAAAGCCCCACAGCTCCACCGACAGCGTTTCCTCGCCAGTTGAGAGTGAGCACATTACTCATACGGACGGAGACACATGGAAAAAATCCGGCTGGAGTGTGTTTCATGATCTCTTTGATTCTGCACATAGTCAGTCAAAGAAAGTCATGCATTCCGAGCCTATGGCGAATCCAAGCGCTGAACCCAAGAAAGACACCAAGAAATTTCGTTCACCATTCCGAAGAAGATCGTACACCTTGGATTCAAGCTATAAGCCCCCTAGCTTGGAAGAGATAGGTGCCAAAGCCCCTCCAAGCCAGTGTCATGCATCGGACGAATTTGCCACCCGACGAACCGTCTCTCTTGGAACTGAAGTCTCGTCAAAATCAATACCAAGCATATCCATCACCGATGCCGTGGAGCACTCAATCTCTGAGGACGGTTTTGACAACTCCAGTGATAGCCCAGATCCATACGACTACGACGATGATTTACTTGACCACGACCTATCCAAACGCCATCTAATGACAACCCGGCATGTTTACGGCGGCGGTAAAACTCTTGAAAAGAGCAGAAGCATGGAGATTCTTCGGCCTATCTCTACGGAGACAGTGAGCAACAGGTTCAAACCAACCGGATTCCCTGGAAGCCTAGCGCCAACTAAATCTGGGAACGTCACTGACTCGGATCTTAAAAGGGCTCACAGTCTTGGTAGCACGGCAGACAAGCCTCTCGAGACACGCACCCTCCGAAAAAACTCCTCGTCACTGGATCTTGCCGCAATCAAAGACTGGGATCCGATGAGCCGCTCGGACCAAGGGCGACCTCGCCTGTCAGGGGTAAGGAGATTGCGGTGAATATGTTTGTAACTACATCACTAAGCCACTTTTTCAGAGCAAGACGTTTACTGCGTCCAAGCTTTTGGTATGGTAGCCCTTTCCAACTGACAAGTTTGCACGCTAGAGACTAACTGCTCTTACCCAATCGTAGGCGTCTGACGTGCGACCGGTGTTCAACGAGGGCCGCTTTTATGTTGCCGATGAGATACTCACCACGGAGTTGAACTATCTGGAGAATCTGGAGATCATCCTCAATGTAAGTAGGCAGCAGACATGGTTTGAGGGGACCCTTGTTAACGTCCAATTCATCCCAGACATTCATGATCCCAATTCAAAAATCCTCCCAAACCGCAAACCCAGTTATCTCTGCGCGCGACACGAAGATCATCTTCGAAGGAATCGAGCTCCTTTACACGCTTAGCCAGGAAATCTGCCAGGAGCTGAGGGAGAAGGTGAATCACTGGAGCAAAGAGACCATGGTCGGTGACCTGTTCTTGAAGCGCCAGAAGGATTGGGAGATTTACCCCCGTTTCGTGGACAACTATTCGTTTGCTCGAGAGGCGATTCGGAGGGCTGAAGCAACTCATTCATTCAACAACTTCATCAAGGTTTCAGGAATTTCATGGTTTCAAGCATGCTGTCGATTTCACTGACATACCTTTTGAATCCATGCAGAACGTTGGCAAAAAGGACACCAAGCGGCAGACGCTCAAGGAGCTTCTGATTGTTCCTATCCAGCGGGTAACTCGGTATACACTGCTGTTGAAGGGTAAAGCCATGCATTCGCTGCTGACGTAGTGTTCATAAGGATTTATCTCTTACTCGTGTTGTAGATCTGAAGAAGCAAACGAAGCCTAGCCATCCCGACTATCCTGAGGTTGAGAAAGCCCTGGAGTCCATGACCGCACTTGCCGTCAAAGTCAACGCAGTCAAGCAGCGAGAGGAGGAGCGAACACAGCTCTTTACAGTGTTCAATGCGGTCCGCAACTGCCCGGTGAGTATTGGTATCAATATAGAGCCCTGGACCATTCCATTTACACGCCTCCTCTTAGCCCACCATGATCAATGCTAATCGCCGGTTTACTCTTGAAACGGATGTGGTGGAGACACGTACCAACCGTAAAATGCACTTGGTCCTTTACTCGGATTTCCTAATGTTCACCATGCCCTCTCGAGGGCGTCCACTCAAGCCTACTGAGAAGTGGGTCTTCATACGATTGATCGATCTGCGACACATCATCATGTTCAATGTGCCCGATAGCAAAGGTAGGAGAACATCCAACTGCATGATCCAATGCGTAGCAGTCTGTTGACACTTCCACTCCTGTTGTAGATGGCGAGAATATGACGATCATCTTTGTATCGAACCCTGTCGCACCCCCTGAAAAGACGAGAAGTGATTCCATCGTTCGCCCAACCGACAAACTTACCATCAATACAAACGTCCCTCCAAACGCCCCCTCCTCGCCCTCTGCCCACTCCCCATCATCACCACTGGCACGCTCGCCTCTATTGCAGCACCCGCCATCAGGAATCAGTGAAGCTGCGAAGAAGACTACGCTGACGAAGAAGTACGCGCCCGAAACCTCCAATAAGTACGTTCTCCAGCATCCTGACAAGAAGTCCAAGGTCGACTTCCTGATCGCCTTGGAGAATGAGCTATCGGGGATCAAGAAAGCGGAGCGAGCATCGGAGATGAGCGGAGGCACAGTAACGCCACCACGGACCAACTTTATCCACTCCTTCAATCCGATCCACGCCAACACCATGTAATTTCAAGAGTCCCGGGAGCTTCCTCCGAACGGAACGTGGTGCTTCTTTTCCTTCCCTTGGCCACCATCTTCCCCACATACACTTCACTCAATTCGCGTCAATTATTTTAATCCTTTCACGCTTGTTTTTGGGATATATACTTTCCACCTGTCCTAACGCTTACCTCATATTCCTGTTTATCATAGTCGTGAATAATTATTTTCAATGAGCCTAAGCCTTTTGTCGTCCCCCCAAGGGCGGCACACCCACCCCCTTCACACGATCCAAACCTTCTCTGCTCTTCTTCTTGCTCTCGTAGATCGATGTAAATTTCCTTCCGCTCGTTTTCTGCCCAACCCTAAATCATTCGTTACGAGACCAACCCACAATGAATAGAAGAATCCAGAAGAAACCGAGCCTTTTGCTTTTGCGTACACGTGCACCACCGCTAGGGGATGGTTGCAGAGCGACAGTTGTAGTCAAGGCAGGGCGGGGGCCAGCTGGGCGGCATTCCGGGGGATGGACGGTGTGGATTGGGCCGGTGGATTTTCTGAACATTTATTGAAGTAGAGATTCATCATTTATCGGTAAATACAGAAATAGTGTAGAAGGTGGAGAGTTCGAAGGATCGTTCGGACTGTGGTCTAGATCCCGAAGTCATCGAAAAGGTGCGCCAGATACTCAAAAAAGGGATTATTACGGTAAGTTGGGTTCGGTCGGGGTGGATCCTCCCTCTCCGCCAATGCCCAAGAGCACTCGGGCTTCTACGCGGATGATTGAAATTGAATCTGCAGTCGAGATGGTTCGGTTCGTAAAAGTGGTGGTGCCATCGCGTAAGGAACATGGATGCGGGTTTGATATGAACGGCAACCCCGACCCGAGCTATTTCTGGGTGGTCGGGCGCTCATGGGCAACATTGCCTCCGGTGGCTCCTGGCATGTTCCCCTCGCATTCTCCCTCGGTTGGTAGGGAATTCTCTCGTTCTCTTAAGTTAATGTTAGATAGCCTGGCCAGTTGGCTGGGAATGTGGTACCCAAGTTTTTCCAAACTCTGTTGGGATTCGGCGGAGATGTCGCATTGGGAAAGTACGCGGTCGGTCTTGCGTCGCTTCTCCTTTTCGAACTCGTTCCATTTCTTCATGATGATCCGGGACCCATCGAACTCCCCCTCCTTCTCGCCGTGATGTCCCCCCTTCGCTTCCCCTTCCACCTGCCTGGTCTGGCCCCAGCTGAAGTCATCGAAGTGCCAGAACGCGTAGGTGGGGAGGACGAAGTTCCAGAGGACCAAGGAGAGCAGATAAACCAACATCCAACCAACATATACGATCTTTCGGGTGGTCATCAAAATCAAGATCGCCGGCAGGCCCAGGATGATGGCCAATAGGATCAGTGGGATGATGGGGACGGGCGTGGTGAAGAACGAAATGATTACCAGGTAGATGGTGAACGAGATGGCGGCCGGTAGAACGACCGTACCAACCAGCTCCATAAACACAACAAACTGCATGGAGAAACAGAATGTGCCGCAAAGGTCGCGGATCAACACCAATTCGAGTAGGTTATGCACCGTGGAGTTGATCCATCTGCGGCGCTGCGACAAGAGAACCCCGAAGGTATCCGGGACAACGGTTTTGCACACCGCCTGAGGCACAAACATCATTTTTCGCTTAGGGAAGGTGCGGAGCATGAGGGTGGTCAGATATCGGTCCTCGCCGAGGAGCAGCAGGTTTTTCTTGTGCAGGGTGTCGACAACGTTCTCGCTGTAATGCTCGACTATCTCGGGACTTGCCAGGATTGGCACCCAATAGCCGTTAGGGCCCTTGGGCGCTTTGATGCGATACATACAAAAGCAGCCCGGTAAGCAAGTCACACCACCAAAGATTGACTCGAATGCCTTGCTTTGATGGTGCGAGATGTAGTACTCAAACACCTGTATCATGGTCACCCACGAGTCTCGCTTGTTGGCAATCTTGGTCTCTCCGCAAAGGCCCATGATCTGAGGATCACGAACCATACAAGAGACCATTCGCGTAACGGAGTCCGGGTAGACCTTGGTGTCGGCGTCCACCATGAGAACGATCTCGAAGTTGTCGGGGCTGACTCCAGTCACACTCCATATCGCATTGAACAATTCGTACTCCATCTCGGTCATTCTATCGTTGAACATGACATGCTGAAGGAACGACATCAGGACGATCTGGCTATCACGTTTGCCTCGATTCCCGGGCTTCGGTAGATTTTGCTCTTCGGAGTTCCCGGATTTCGCGATCAGTATCATAGGAACCCTAGGCTGTTTGTCAGCAGGCACGATGGCGTTGTCGAATTTGTAGTACCCAGCGAACACCTTGGCCATGTTGTGGCGTTTCACTCCGTCGGCAATAGCGATATACGAGTAGGGCTGAACATTCTCCGGTGGGAGTGCAAAGTCTTTCATCATCGACAGACAGATATCTGGGGTGGACAGCGCGTTTCCGGAGCCTGTGATGATCCCGTCAGCAATGACCAAAATTAGCTTATGTGACTCGGGATAATCGGTCAGGGCAAGCGAGTCTAGAGTGGTACGCATTCCTTGCTCGCCTTCAGAGTAACAGGTGACCAACAGAATGGTATGTGCAAGCTGGAAATTGAACGGCTGGAAGGTGGGTGGAGGGGGGACAGGCGGGACGTGCAGGTTGGATCCGAAAGTAGCGGAGCTACGGGAGGAGCGTCTGGAGTAAGGGCCGGGGGATTCCGGAGGAGTGTTGTATCTACCAAGCACATGGCGGCCATGCATAGGATTGGGTGGTAGAAGCGAGTTGCTAGAGTTGTTGGCCAGACGTGCTGCGCCGTAGTTGACCTGGTAGCTCCGTTTAACATCGTATACGGGCGGTGGCGTGGAGTAACGGCTTATGTTAGGCAGGAAGTTGCTACTTTCCCTCATATTTGCAGACACGGCCAGTCTATTGGGATTTTCACTCCACTGCTCGATGGCCTCCAGACGTTGCATACGCTCTTCGTAGGTTTCCTCGCGGAAGGTACCCAAGCGCCAGCTGATCACCCAGCCGAAGAACACCGCCAGGAAAAATTTGGCCAGGACAACACCAAGGATCACAATAAGTGATACGTACAGAACGACATTCGAGATGATACACCCCATAGAGGTGGTGTCTAAAGCCCCGACCCTCAGAATATCCATGGCACATTTGGCCTCCGCTCGATGGTAATTTCCCATGAAGAAGGTGACGTCTGTTCCGCGGTAGGGGGATTTGGCATCGAGAAAATCGGCGAATAGGGCAGGGGCCTGTATTCCCGGGACCAGCCATTTGAGAAGGTCAAAGTCCAGCACATGCCCATTGTAAACGACCAGATTTCTATCTCGCTTCAAAATGTCTGGCCACTCGTAATAGATTTCGCCAACGAACTTCAGCTTCTGCGCGGCTGCCCTTGCGGCAGGATTTCTGTGACAACCGGTGTGGTCAGGGTTATCCGAGGGATTGGCCGGAGTGGTGGAATTACGGACGACACAAGGGAAATAATTGACCACGTTGCCGTTTCCATCCGCCCCTGATTGAACGTTAAGCACTCCCTTACAATTACCATTGACATTTTGGAACATAAAGGAGATATCCTGCCCTCCTGCAATAGGCACAAGCTTCCCGTCTTGTGGCACATTGCTGGCGGGAGGGTGTGTGTAATCAGCTAGGCTGAAGGCTTTGCCATTGATGATGGCATCCGTTTCTTGTAAAGAGCCATGCTTTACTCGATTGATAGAACTGGAGAACCCGCACAGGACCTGCTGGAATCCGAAAGTCAAAAATCCCACCGCCAGACACAGTAGAATAATCACAGTGCACAACGCCATCTTTTCCCGCCAAGCTTGACGAATTTCCTTGGTTTTCATGCCTGGAACAAAGTTAGCAAAGCCCACTGATGAACATGACGAGGAATCAAATCCTTACCACAGCAGGAAAGCACCGGATTCGGCGCATAGAAGGTAGCGCATGTGGCAAACATCTGCCATGCCGAAGGGCAGGTGCCTCTTTTGTAGAAGACCGAAGTCTCTTTCAGCTTTCCCCCCTTGAGGGATCGAAAAGAGGCCCCGTTCCGGTCCAATGCGGGGTGTTTCGAGTTTCTCGATCGGTTGGCGGTGTCGCTTGCCTCCACTTCGCTGATGCGTCGGGGGTATCGTCTATCCACCGGGTGTCGCTCAGGGCGTATCAGTGATTTCCGTCGACGAGGAAAGCCTTCTGATGATTGCTGCTCAAGGACTCTAGGGTCGAATCCATTCGATTCCTTCATTACGTTCAATTCCACTGCGGGGTGCGAGTAGGAAGAGGGCTGAGGACGTTTAACTTGCCCTGAATCCTGCTCCTGATAATAACTAAGGATGTCGCCAATCTGGTGGGCTGCCGTGTCGTGAGGTAGCTCAGAGGCATCCGTCGAGGATTCACCTCTAGCTCGATATTGACGAGGTCCATGGCGAAGTCTGTTGGGCTGAGCCTTTCTGGAGTCGGAGTCTCTTGAAGACATGTGGACTGGCTTTCTCAAGCTAGGGTATGTGGAGCCTCGGAGTGAACTTTAGTGAAAAGGTTAGGTTGGTCAAAGTATAGGCGATTGTTTGCTGAGTTCTGGTTTATCGATAGATTCATTCCAGAGTGGAATGATCGGTTGTTGGGGTGGAGGAAAGAAATAGAATAGGGAGGGTGGAAGGGAGAGAGACGGAGAAAGAGAGAGAGAGGGAGAGAGGCGACAAGTGAAGATTTCCCGAGCGATAACAAAGGGAAATATTCGCGATGTACAGCCAAAACACAAGAGATCAGATAGTTTGGGATTTGAAAAAATGTTTGAAGCGTGCGCCTTCTTTTTAGCTAGTGCAGCAATTGGTCGAATTTATTTGGGATCCCCGCTGTCCACTATCGCTGAGGATGACTGTATGTTTGATGCAAAATATCCCTTGCTTCGCAACGCGTCCCAATTTATTTAATGGATTTTGTCGGGTGTGACTTGGTTTTCACAGGGAATATCTGCTCCCAGCCAGCCTGGGCTGGGATGATTGAATCATGCAACCGGGATTTCTATAAATGTCAGCCTAATATACATCGATGCCATCAATGATACGGTTGATCATTCTGTAACATCTGGTTTCTGCCTGGTTGTGTGAAAGTAATATAAATGCCAGGATCATTAGTATGGTGCGTGAGGAAAGAGAGGTACGATGGAGTGCTTTGCATTGCGGTGGTTGATTGTAAGAATGATGCATTCCATTCAAACAGATGATATTTAGTGAAACTGTAAACATATCTATCGGAGTTTATGGACTTTTGGCTCGGGAAGGTGCAGGTTTCCCGCTCCCCTCCAGGTATTGGCTGGGGATGCTTTGGGTTGGTAACAGCAATGGCAACGGTGGTTAGAGCCAACGTGATCAGAGCTGGGCTGATGCCGTGGGCTGGCTTGGATAGGAAGGGGGAGATCATCTGACTCGACGCTAGACCTAAGCATCAGCAACATGCACATCTGCATAGCAAAAAACAGGTTTGCCCTCGATGATTGATCGCAGCCTATTGAGGCTTGGACAATGGCGATGGTGATGGTGATGGTGATGGTGCCTAGAGATGGTGATTGATGGCCATGACTTCGCTCAAATCGATTCGAGCCGATGCGATGGTGGAACTGGGGTCATCTAGCACATCACCATTCACGCTTCGAAAGGCGTGACTTACATCATATTTTTAATCTGAAGACCAGGTTTTTCATATCCACACAGCCATACAATTTACCATTCAACTCAGATCCTGGACACGTCATGATCCGCCCCCACGAGTCCATATCCATACGAACGGTTCGGTAGCACGGCTCATGGTGCTAGCCACTCGCACGGCGGCAATCGGTCTTGGACAGCCAGGAGTGCAACGAGCATTGTTCCCGGCAAGGAACGTGGAGGGTTGGCCCTGAGCCAACATACCAAGAGCCAGAGGCTCGCATCCAGCCAGTGATGTAGCTATCGGGTAGGGATCAGCCTCGAGATTTGGGGATAAGCACCACAACCTATTGTCATGGCACATGTTGTATCCAACTGCGCTACCAATATGGGCAGCGGATATCCGGGAATTCCACATCCATTTCGTTGAAACCCCTCCAGCCAATACAACCGCCAGGTTTCTGTGTGCTGTTGCAGGTGGCGTGGTTAAATTGACAATTCTTGGAATGCATCTTGGCTGGAGATCAGCAATGCTCTCAGTCGGCGGCTACCACAACCCATGTTTGGACTTGGGATTTCAGATCTGGGCTATCCCGTGAGTGGCCTCCTGGCGATGAAACAAGAAGCTCTTGCTTCGCGGCCGTATATGATGCAATGGGTGGCTCTGGGCTACGTTCTAGTAGACCTCCCTGATTTCCCGCCCTCCCAACGTCGATGGTGCACTTTGTTCAAGAATGGCCTATCAGCGGTAATCTGCGCGCCTTGAGAGTAGGGCCCAGAGGAGATACTGGATGCTCCCCAAGACCATCGTGTTGGGCGTGCATGGCTACACAAATGCTGGACGCTCATTAGAGCCGGATGGCTAACACACCTGTCCCCCTGCCCCAAATCCTGTCTCGATCCACGGATTGTCCCACTCTGGGAAGCAGAACCTATTCATGCCAGCGGCCGATGGTAATCTACATGATTCAATACGGTTTCTCCCAGCAAATCCATCACCCAAGGCCTAGTATGATTCCGAATACGTCACACTGTCTTTTTTATGACCGGAGATTGGGGCAGAGATAGCATGTCTTGTACGCTCTAGCGAGGATCGCTAGTCTCGATCAATTGAAGGTTTAAAGCTTGAATAACCTCTGCGGAATTGCTAGGCGTGCTCTTCCAGGCATATGCGGTATGACACAGCTGTTTGAGGCATCTTGCTTCTGGCGAGGTCTTGGTTGGTTGTTTGCTCGCCTTGATGATTAGATGAATGCAAGGAAAATCTGAAACGAAACTCGATGGATAGACGTTCCACCATCTGAAACAACCAAGTGACCTATCTTCTCTTCCTCTGTATTTGACGTCCCATGTATATGTCTCACTACTGTCCAACTAAACTATTACCCGGGATGATACTTCTTTGGCCAGGCGCCTTTTTTCTTCGTAGAGCTTCCTGAGCAGTTGAGAACACCGTCAAGCTAGCATGGTCTCCACAAGTGTATCTTCGTATATTGTTGGCATTTGTTTCGGCATAATCCTTGTGACGGCAATCCTGCTCGTTGTCGTTCGCGGTTGGACTGCCGCTCCCGGCATGACCTCGCATAGGATCCTGTATTTTGTAGCTCTTAGCAGCTGCGTGTATGCGCAAGTAAAAATGGTGCAACTCAATAGTCAGGTGAGAGACAAGTGCATATTTGCCGAGGATCTGTCCATTATCTTTTACCACGGAAGCAATACGCTCCAGCTTGTATTCTACATACTCCGTTACAGGGAAGTATTTCATGGTGTTTGGGTGTTGCTGATTCCCTCTCTTATCACCTTGGTTTACGCTTCTTCAATACCAATTGCTGCTGTCCTCAACCACTCGGAGGTCGAGCCGGAGGGAGCATGCTATGTCAACCACCCCACGATATCCGCCTATCTTCCACTCTCCACGAACTTCGCCGGCTCGGCCTACATGCTGGTGCTTTTCTTGTTTCCATTCGTGAAGCCGCTTTTCAAACGGGAAGGCGACAGGTTACGGGAAATCGCCACCGTCAGCTGCAGCCTTTTCCTGACGAACTCGCTGGCCATCCTGTTCAATATCTTCTTCAACATCAGCCTGACCACATCGCTCGGCCCCAACGCACCCATACTCTCCATGATCGACCTAACCGTAAACTTCGTCATGGTGTGTCTGCCGTATTTCTTGAGCCAACTGCGCAAGAATAGCAGCGGACGCGACTGGTCGTCTACCGAATCCCAGTCCAACTTCGCACCAACCCCGATGGCGCAGGACTCGCAATCCTCTGCCATGGGTCCGAGCGCAGCGACCTTGCCGACGAGCTCCGCGCAGCCCATGGGGAACATCTATTTAAACGGCGGGATGCTACCCAAAGAGTATGATCACTATTCAAGCAAAGGCTATTTTGTGTGACTCCCTCATTCACATCCATATGTTGAAACTAGATCCACTGAGAGAAAGAGAGAGACCGGGAGCGAGAGCGAGAATGACTCACTTGTACATTGAATAAAATCCGGAGAGGTCGATCGGTAGCCTGTATGATATGACCGTGTGGAGCGTTGGGCCCATTTGAAAATCTCCTGGTAGATCGCTTAATCCATTGTGAGGGACGCTTACGCTCTGGAGACAGGCTTCTTTCAATTTGCGAACAATGGCCTAGGGTAAGTCTCCAGATAATGTTGGAGCACTGCACGGCGGTGATGCTTGGTTGCGCAGTGCTGTGTATCAACACGCTTCTTCCGCCTCCCTCACCTGAGGGGAGTGGTGCTGATGGGAGTTTTTTAGTGAGCGATTCTGGAATTGTTGCCTGGAGGGAAAGTGCTTGTTGATTTGGAACAAGGGGTCCATAAAGATGGTCGTGTTCCAACACCCCCCCCCCCAGAGATACTCCCCATACCAAAACTTTGATATAATCTTCACAGGCAGATGCATCTGGTCTTTACCAAAGATCTCATTGAGAAGCACTCTCCAGGTGCCATGATACCGTGAACCTCGGAACTGCTCACCTGGATTGACGTATCGCCTCGCATCTCCCTGGGAAACTTCGAATGGCTGCCAATCGCTTAGATGCGTGCCACAAACCTTAAACTTGAGTGTGGTGAAACCAACGAATGGATTGATCCTGGATCGGTTGCTAGTTCCAATGATTTTTGCTTAACCCGATCCGCTATGCCCAATACCGCATGGACTGAAACCTCTGCCCACAACTAGGCCACCCAAGCCTGGTCAAGGTAACGGAACGAATCGCAACAGACCAAGATCTGAGTGGCCCATCAAGACAAATCGTTCCCCGGCAATTGGCGTGGGTGGGCGACATAGTGATGGGCGTTGCTTTGATTGGGAATGTTATATAGATAGGAAGAAGTGAAGCGATCTAGGGTTTGACAGGTATGCTCGAATGTGGACCGGAGATCCCCGATGCCCATCTGAAAGTCGAGTATGAGTTAACGTTTATTTGCCTATGTACAACACAAGTGGTGGAGCGATTGGTTATGCTGAACAGATAGCAGTTCGATTTGATTCACATCATTAACGAAGGCCATTCAATTCACTTTAGCAATGCCTACGGAGTGGCTTCGTCGTTGTCGCTATTGCTGTTGTGGTCGTCGATATTGGTAGATTGCTCGAAGGGTACCCTATGGCTCGGCACCGCAATGGTGGTTAGTGGGAAGGTCGGGGAGGTTGTTTACAATTCGTTCATGATGAGATTTAATTCCTCCAACTCATCTTCCGAGTCCGACGAATCCAATAACTGCAACGAGTAATTGGTTCGCGTACGATCGAGTTCCGTGCTGATCCATTCTTTCTCGACCCTAAAGTAGATCCAAAGCCAGCGTCGAAGGATCTCTGCCACCTCTAGAATGAACCCGCCCGCAAGCAGATCCTCCGACTTCAGGCTCTCCGATAGCTTTAAGGACCAGGTGGTGCGTAGAAAGAAGTCGATAAGGATGGAGATATAATACACTGGCTTGCGGTAGATTAGGATCTGTCGAAGCAGCATCATTCTTGTGCCTTTCTCAGCCGAAAAGCGAGCACCAAGCCCCCAGTCCATGACCACGTCCCAGTAAAAGGAGTAGAGCGAGTTGAAGATCACCGCGAGCAACCT
Organism: Basidiobolus meristosporus CBS 931.73; assembly: GCA_002104905.1. Taxonomy (NCBI): domain Eukaryota; kingdom Fungi; phylum Basidiobolomycota; class Basidiobolomycetes; order Basidiobolales; family Basidiobolaceae; genus Basidiobolus; species Basidiobolus meristosporus. Next base: position 55,648 of record MCFE01000244.1, on the reverse strand, counting down.
AACAGGGTCAAATCACCTCGATCAGCATGCGCGCTTGCTATGTTGGGTAGAAATAATTTCCGAAAGGTACCATATAATAAACAAGTTGCCGTTCGCTTCGGATTGATTGTGCATCGCGGCCGAAAGGAATATCACCGGGAAAGCTGAGGCGTACTTAACTGCATTCGCCAAGGGCTTGTACCCTGTCCCCTTGGTAGTCAGATACTCCGATACGCATTGGCGAAGTCGGAACAGGAAGGGAAGGCTTCAAGACGATGATTTTAGATAACTGTTGTCAGAGTCAAGCTGTTAAAAAACGGGGTGCATTCACTGACCTTGTGATGATAGGGCCTATGAAGGATAACTCGAAAGCACGGTGCATATCTTCAGGAGTGGCGGGCTCGTGTTTGAGAGAGGTGAAGAACATGCCTAACGCAAAGAGGAGCCCGGTAATAACTTTGGCAAAGCTTGTTAATATATCCGCCAAGATGACATCTTCAAAGGTGGGTTCGGAACGGAGGGGAGAGAACACTATCCTAATCAATGAGCTGGTGAAGCAGAGTCAGAGGACGAAAAGTTCGGTTCGAAATGTGGCTTGCGTAGCTACCTCAAGAAAATGAACCGGGTCTTCTTATGTAGGATGTTAAACGGGCATATCGTCAAGAACAGCAACACGAAGTAGCACATGGCCGTTGCCACGATTCCACTGTAGTTGAAATTCACAAGAAGCCAAAAGAACATCAAGAAGAACTGGGTGATCAGGGTAAACACAAGGGCGATGTTGTAGAACACGCGGTGGGCCTTGTGATCGTTTTTCTCCAGTTCGAACAGAATCTGAACATCTATTCCAGCTTTGTTTAAGAGTTGGAGGTTCAGGCTCCAGCACCAGATTCCCAAGTCTATGAGAAGCAAAACACGATATTCGACAGGAAATAGAGAGACAACCATGAGCGCTGTGTATATAACTAGAGAAGCAAGCTCAACGAAGCAATGTCAAGGTGAACATATACCAAGGGTCGCAATGAATCATAGAAGATTACACATAGATTCGAATCGGCGGATCTTTCACTCGGCTGCCCGTTATGGAAGAACATATCATGGAATTCCGCGAATCATAAGGGCTGTGGTCCATCCGGTTCAACAAACCAAATTATTTCATATACTCGACCCTTACCAAACACGGCAAGCTGAGCTCGCTTGTCTTTCGATTAGTTCTGATCTAATCTAAGTGGTGGATGAGAGTTGAGGTCCACTCTATCAACTTCTATCTGCGTTTCTGCGGAATTCATTATCAATCAATTGGTGTATCACTTGTTTCTCTGTGGTGGGTGGGGTGACCAATGGGAGCAGGTGGAACAAAGACATGTCAAGCCAACTCAATGCCAGTGGCCTCTCCATTGGCCAACTCATCTAGCTTCTCACCAGGACATGATGTATGGCAATTTCCAAATGATCAACCTTCTTCCAGGCGCCCATTCATGTAAATCCTGCTTCTAGCCAAAAATGTATTAAATTGAAAATGGTTGCTGAGCGCCAACACCATCCATCAAATCCCAGCCAAGAGTCGGTCATTAACGATCGGGCGCAACCTGGGGTGCATACATTAAATGGTGTGTTCGAAGGCATTCAATCAGATTCCAACTTCCCTAGCCAAGAGCTAGGCCAACGTCTTGGCGTGTGAGCCAGGTGGACGGAAATCGCCAGTCTCCATCATACCGGCGGATCTTTCAGAGAATCCACGGATATACTCCGGGTTTGGCATGTTTGCGCTCGACTCAATACTCTTTCGTAACGCAGTTGTCGGACTATAGGGCCTTCCCCGATGTGGCACTCTACATTGAATCGTGGATTATTTGTTGAAACGGTGTGATATCATGATGGTAACGCGACAAAATCTCCTCGGAGACAACTAGATTGGTGGACTTGGCATTAAGCTGTAGTCGATATGCACCCGCACGTTTTAGAACGGTATGTAGTCGGGAAATCGTGTGGGGCGATCAAGGTGCCCAAGAGAATATAATGGTGGCGATCTCTCGAGGTTCCATTAATCACAAGATGCCCCACGTTGCTAGCAATAACAATTCGTTGTCACGCAAGGAAGAGCTTCGACAGCTCCTCTTGACCTTGGCCGACAAACTGACCGATCTGGCGGAGGAGGTGGGCGACTTGCTCCCTGATTCCGATCCTGACGCTGACTATTCTCAACTCCGACCATCCAAGCAATACTTTGATTACCAGTCGTTGTCACACGGCCTGGAAAAGGTGAACTCTTTGTTGCTTCCCCCTTATCATAGAGTAATGCAACATATCGGCTCGTTCATCGAAGCCAAGGCATTACATATGGTATGTAGATATGAGATCCCGGATTTGTTGCATCTCGAGCCCATGGGAATCGAAGCCATAGCCAGCAAGACTGCGCTCAAAGTGGATGTATTAGGTACGTCAAATTCTATGCACAGTTATGCTCCCACCCGAACATCAACGCTGATTTGGTTGCTGCGCAGCGGCTCTGATGAGGCTACTTATGGGGCTCGGATACTTCACCGAGATCTATGGGCCCGGTTCACAGGTGTTCGCCAACAATGCCTTCTCCAACATCCTTCGAAAGGATCACCCTAATTCAGCCAGGTGCAGGGCATTGTGCTGGTTGGTGCCAATGATGATTCCACTATATATGCGTCCTGATCCAATGACGAACACGTATTTACTAGGGGAGAGGAATGGTATCGCTCGATGGAACATATGCCTGAGTTTGCTCAAGAAGGTAGTACAGAGGTTCCCTTCAAGAAAGCCTATGGGACAGATGTGTGGAGCTGGTTCAAACATCCGGAAAACGTTGAGAAGCGACACATATTTGAGGGGAGCATGGTGAGCCAGGATTGCTTGGTCACATGTGGTTTACTGGAGGGTCAGTGCAAAACTGTTGGTGCCCTTATTATGCTGACAATGACCTCACAAACATATAGATTATGATTGGCGGCGACACAGCGGGGAGACGATAGTTGATGTGGGCAGTGGTGTAGGTGCGTTTAGTTACAAGCTTCACAAACGATACCCAAAGCTTCGCGGTATCTTGCTGGATCGACCCGAAGTGATCAAGGATGCTAAGCGGGTAAGGCGCTTGTGCCGATCGTTTGATGCGCTTTTCTAAACCCCTTCCATTGAATCCCAGGTTTGGTCACGGGACCACCGGAGTCTGTTGCCCAAGGTGAGGTTCCTAGGTGGGGATTTTTTCAAGGAGGTGCCATCCGGCCACGAAGTTTACTTCATGAGATTCGTGCTTCACGATTGGGACGACACGGAGTGTCATAGGATATTGTCGGTCATCCGCAAGGCTATCCCTCCGCATGGGAGACTGCTGATTGCCGACACGATCATCGAGGATCCCCCCGTTGACAGGCTTGTGCAGCAGATGAACCTGCTGATGAGGTGTCTCTTCAACGGGCAGGAGAGAGTTCAGGAGGACTTTGAAAGGATACTACAGCAGGCCGACTTCCAAGTGACCAAGATATGGAAACTTCGAGGGGTCGTCAATATCATTGAAGCTGCTCCGGCCTAAGCAGCCCAGGATTCGAGATATTTTGGATATTTTACATATGCTTTACCTACCGCGCTCGAGGTATCGGCCATCACGAGTCCCCACATATCTGAGTTCCAAATAAATTAATCTGGCTGGTGTGTCCAGCAGCGGGCATTAATCGGTACAATTCCATCCACTTGATCTTCTCTGAGGCCATCCCATTCGAGGATATGGAGCAGCAGCAGTATCGCTTTATGACACCCGCTGTAGCCGTTGGCGCAGTGGGAGGTTGGTGTGAGGATGAACTTTGTAGTGGTGGCTTGTGTCAGTTTCCTTCGATCGGCCGCTGACATAGTATAGCTAATCGATGCGAAGGCCAGGTAGCCAATAGAATCCATGCATGGCTATTGGTAGACGGGAGAGACCAGTTGATGAGTAGGGGGCTGAGCCTCGGTTGAGAAGCTGTTTCGTGCCATGATCTCAAGGTACCCACCCGAGCAAACTTGTATCGCATGTGAAGAGATTCACCCAGCTTCGCTTGACCTATGCAATGCATCAATGGAGTCCGTAGGGAAAAGTGTTCGGGAGGCTGAGATCATGGTGTAACCCTATCCTTGCGTGAGGTAAGCCGATAATCCATCTCGCGTCATGGTGGTTGGTGAGACACTGATTTCATGTGTACCAAATGTCCCAGCCTGGCTCACTCAATTCCCCAACATGCTGAGTCTTGACAAGCCAAATCCTAGGCCCAGGTTGAGCAAGCAGTGGAGAATGGGAGGCAGGACAACAACGCCACCTCGATGCCATCAGTTGCAGCGTAAACGATGAGATTCATGGGTGTCACCCACACCATTGAACCAGCTTCTTCCTTGCTCAGTAGCGAGGGGTGCAGTCCAGCTCAACTGCAAGACAACGGTAACTGTCATAATCTGGCTGCTCCAATCATTGCGGACGCTTGATTGAGTTTTCTATGGGACATCATAGTGGCAGTCCGGTTTCCGGCATATCAGTGGGTCATTTCTGATCCTTTCCCCTAATTTGTTTATTACGAGGTCTTGGAAAATGCCGGTTTGTTCTTAATTCGTTGCATCTCAACTGACTTGGGTTCCGTCCAATGGGAAGAGGTCGAGGACAGGGTCCAAATGCCGTCGAGTTATCGAGAGCTATATATACTCGCACCACGCACCGGCCCGGCAGCTGTAGTAGTGCTGACTAGAACTCGCTTGTCTATTGGTTCCTCATACGACATCACTTCATGACGCCCATAGAGCTGTTCTCCAATTCACAGGGTGATTTTGTTCCCAAGATCGCCAATTTTGCCATGGATATGGTGGCCCATATGTGGCAGCGGAGCTTCGCCTGCTCCCAACCCGACTTTCGCCTGCGCGCTTCCATCGAACGGATCCTTCACACGAGCGGTGTGTCCCCATCGGTCCTCTTGTTAGCATTGAAATACATACAACGGGTCACCAAGAATCCTCAGATCCGCATCAGCGGATATGAGAGGCAGCTGTTCGTGGTGGCTGTCATCTTGGCCCACAAAGTACTGGAGGATGACACCTACACCAACTCTAGTTGGTCACACATCTCCGGAATCAGCGTGAGTGAGCTCACCTCGTTCGAACAATCCTTCCTATTCGCCATTGGCTTCGATCTCTTTGTTTCCGAAATCGAATTCACCCAATGGCTACTCTATGCTAAGCAATACCTGCGTTACAGCAAGTCTGGTCCGGCCGCGCTCAAGATGGAGCCACCTACCGAGGAGCTAGCGTCCGTCCGGAAGCAGGTCGGTGCACCCAAGAGTTGGTGGAGATACCCTAGCATCCTTGGTGTCAAAGAGAGCCGAACTCCTAGTAGTGTAGTGTAGTGTAACGTAGCGTTCTATGATATCATCCATACCACGCAATCCTCCCTAATTCCAAAATGTAAAACTGTCTTCGTGCAACGGTCTGTGTCCAGGCACCTTTTTGTACAAGTAGTTGGATGTACTCTATCCCGAATCGCATTCGCCTATTTACTCTAACCCATCCATGTTGTATAATTCCCCAGCGTATGGGCTGTCTCATCTCTTGTATTTTACTAGTTGCTCCGGGGAATGGATTAAATTGTAGAGATTCTTGTAATTGAACGCACCATTTGTTGTTGCTCAAGCAAGTAGTCAGTGTTGTGTCTACTGGTATTCTTTCTAATCTTGGATTGCTCAGAAAAGTGGCTGGACTTGATCCCATTGTTCTGGGCTCGTGACTGATTGGCTTGTTGTAGATCGATCCACTTGTATGAACTCCTAGATCACCTACAATGTGGGAATCTTCAAAACTGCAGTGCTTTGAACAAGGAGCTAGTCATTTATGGTACTACTAGATATGTGTATATAATTGTTTGAAGGAAAAAGGGTGGGTTATCTATCTATAACACAAAGCTTATTGCACTCCTGCTCAACTAAATACTCATAATAACTAGGCCCAATTGTGATCTAAGATATTCAAGTTTATCTCTGGCTAATGGTTTCACAAATATATCTGCTATCAATTCATGAGTAGGACAGTAAACCAAATTAACCAAGTTATTTTTTTTGGCTTCTTTGATGAATTGATGACTACTATCTATATGCTTAGGTCTAGCACTAAAGGATCCTGCTCTGAGCCCTTATAAGTGGACTGTAATCAGATATCAGCAGTTCCTTTTAAGTATCTGATTATCTGCTCAACTGCAGCTATAAAATTGGATATATGATTTTGATTGTATTTGTTGTAATATTAGGTTGTCACCTAAATATTCATGCTGACTTAGTCACATAGATCTTATTCTGTAATTAGTATTCTGCCCTGATCAAATTTCTTGTCAGGAATTACTTAGAATATCTTCAACAAATTATCAGGTACCCAGATTATGATTTATCTCAGAGTGGTCCAAAAGACCCCAAACTTTGCACACATACTCTTGAGAGCTTCCTTAACAAACTCTACATATTTGTTTGTCTTGCTTCATTAGAAGTATAAAAACCATTTTTTTGATCTATCAATCTACCAGTGAATAGCATGTAAATGCCCTAGTTCTCAACATCACTTCCAATACTCCTCAGAATATTACAACCAATTATGAGCCCAAGCCTGCTGCTCTCACAGTGTCTACTTTGCCTTGGATCTTCTTCCACTAACATTGACAAAGACTTATACTCTATTGTTCTACTAAGGTTAAAGATGACTATTGCCACTAATGGACTATATAAATGAAGATATTACTATGGAGAAGAAGGCCTTGCCTTCTAAAGAAGCTGTCACTAGCTATGCAGGTAGCTATCAATATGAGTCTATTAAGCTGGCATGTAAATATGTCAAGAAATATATCATGTAGGTGCTCTATTATTAATGAAGTAAATTGCATAATTTCAGCAGTTGAGGGTAAAGATCCACAATAAAGTGCATTGCTATATGTAATCATATGACCCCAACTGACCAATAGATAAGCTTTTGGATAGGATATTATCCTGAACTGTGAAAAAGATACAGATCATTATTGAATGATTGCTGGAGGAGGATTATACTAAAATATGTAGCTACTCAAAATACACCTGAGAATGCTAGTACTGGTGCTGTTAACTGCCATTCTAAACTACCTACTCATGGAAGAAGATCTCAGAAACAAGCTCCCCAAATTGTAGGGATCCTGATGATACTTAATACATATATGTTCTACTAGAGTATAGATATGTACTATGTGATTCATTGGAAGAATTCTATAGTTGTATAAAATTCTCAGATACTAACACCAGTGTAATGGGGGCTAAAATTGGTACTGTTGGATAAGCTATCACTCTGTTTACTTATCAATCCAGTGGGAGGCTGTATTTCACAAATTTAGCAAAATCAACCTAAGAAAATTCCCCCGCCAGCCAAAAAATGAGTGAAGCAAATGATTGCAAGCCTGATTGGAGTATATAATCATGCAACAGTTGGTCAGTGTAAAACTATGAGCCACTCAAAAAACTGAATAGTTCTATATATTTGCTTTATATAAATTATGTATTGCAGTGGCAGAACACATTTGATGGTATTTATTTTTCTGGATTAGATCTTGAGAATTGTATTTGATGAGGTCACCACCAAGCACTGCAACTCAGAGCACTGATATATTGGAGTCTGAAGCCAGAGTACGGTTGAAACTAGCTTTTAAATGCTGTCTATTTGATCATTATTGATCAACTCCATCAAAAGTATGCCCAATGAAAAATAATTGTAATGATCCTGTCCCCTATGAAAAATTACTGCAATGATCCCATCAAGAGGCCATCATAGATTCTAAGTCCTGTGACTAAGAGGTACTGATTCCATCAGGACACCATGCAAAGACCATCAGGAAATAATTGCACCCCAGATATCATAAAAAAGTTCATCAAATTTTTCATCACAGTGATACAAAAGTGGCTTTTGATTGGTTCTCTGCCAATTTCTCACTTTCTGATCCTGGACACTCTATCACCTCCTATGTTTGTATGCATTGATTGGCTATTGCCTCTTTTTCACACTCCTTGCTACCTGACTCCACTGTTTCTCTTATTTTTCATGCATGATATTGATTTATTTCCATTGAAACTTCAGTTGTACCTTAATTGCCAATTGTATTGACCTAAGCAAGTCCTTATACCCTACACTAACATTAAGTCTGACCCTAAACTCAATAAGTAACTCCATTAAAATCCACCACTCAATAAGTATTTCTGCTGTAACAATCTGTTTTCACAACTTTGGCGGGAACCCTACCGTTTTATGCCATTGTTCATTTACTGGTTCCCATACATCCTGGTCTGCAGTCAGTACTGCAAGGTCTAGCTCCTCATCTGCCAGTCTTTGCAATAAGTCCTTGCAATATTCAAGTGTGCTTTCTTGAGCACTGCTCTTGAAGAAGTGCTGCAACCTATAGGTGTGCCTATTAATGTTCCAAAATACACTAAAGGCATTGTGGTGACCTTTTGAGTTCTTGATATTGATACTTTGTCTGTCAACAGGATCTCCACTCTATCAGCAATGGAGAATGTGGAGACTGTGGTAGCCAAATTGCCTTTCTCTGTAAACTCATATACCTCACTGGAGTGTAGCTCAACTGACTGCACTTCCACTCTTGTGAAAACAGTTGTTTTCTTGTTGGTAATTCTTCTTGGTTTGGGACTCAGTCTGTTCTGGGCTTACAGAGTTAACTGGCAGGAACTGCAGCTTTTTTCTTACACTTTCCTGTCTCTGGCTTGGGTGGACTTTTTCCCTTTTCCCTTTTTCTTTATCACTGCCATGTCTTTCACTGCTACTTTGTCTGAGTGCTTCTGGTATTGAACTACATTTTCTCCTTTATAAATGCTGCTCTAATGCATCTGTTTTGGCCTGCTCTTGCTAGCTGCCACTCTGCAGGCAACCTAATGCTTTATTCCTGCTTGTTTTGAGCTCTCAGCCCATGCTGTAAAGGGCTCCTGAGGAAGCCACTTGTTTTATCACTGCCAGGTACTTCACTGATACTTTGACCAAGTGTTTCTTGAGCATAACCACACTTTTTCCTTGGTAAATGTTGTGCTGGTGCATCTTGGTCTGCCTGCTTTTGGCTTATTGGCACTCTTCCAGCTACCAGATGCCTCATTGATGCTTGTTTGGAGCTTTTAGCCCTGCTTGTAGCAGGTTCTTGAGGAAGCTGCTGGTTTTTAGCCATTGCACACTTGTCCTTCTGCCTTTGATGGTTTCTGCTATTCTTAAGATACTTACTAGCATACCAATGCTGGCCTAATAGCTGATTGCTTATTTGAATCCAGAATAATGCTCATGGGGCAAGTCAAGCGCATTCTGCTTGGACTTGAGTTCCTGATGGTCCCATGGTATAACAGCCTTAAGGAGTTGGTGTGCTAAACTGCTAACAACCTCTTGTATACTAGCCCACTCTTCATTGTTGCACTCAACAGCTTTACAAATCTTCAATGTCTTTTGTTTTTAGGCTTTGGTATAAACACTACATTATCTCCCTCCCATGCTGTTAAAGGTTTTTCTGTGGTCTTTATCTTTGGGCACTGTTATTATGCTTCAAGACTCTATGTTGTTCCTCTGCTGTTACATTGGGAAGTGGCTCAATTCTTAGCTGTGACATTGAGCTACTTGAGTTCCTTCTATGCAGTAAAGATACTGCTTTTTCTACCTGGGATATTGATTGCTCTACACATATTTTCCACACATTGTACTTCTGAGCTTTTTTCTGATTTCTCTGGGCCATTGCATCTATCCTATCGGCTACTGCACCAAATTATCTCATTAATGCTTTGGTATGAGCTGACAACAGACTTGCTAATACTGGTGGTGGTGGTGTTATGACAGCAACTTGCTGGTCTTCAGCTGAAGGTACTGCTTTTGCTCATTCTCATCTGCCTCATCTGTGTGAGCACAACGGGCCACTTGAGGCTCTGCAGAGGTTCTCAATTGCCTACTTGACTGAGAGCCTGAGGAGTCTGCATTATTCTGTTCAGTGGGCACACTGTGCACAGGGCCTTTTTTAGTTGTAGCCCTGCTTGTTGCACCAAATAACAAAGCAAGCTGTTGTCCAACCATTCTTCTGCTGCTGTCAGTGGTGGGGTTTGGTTGGGGACCAGACAACTTTGCTTTATTTTTTGGCGGCACATATATAGAAGTGAGTCAAACCAAAGGGGAAATAGTGTTACATATTGATGTGTAAGTAGTGCCACAACTTTGTTTATAGTGCTTACTATGGCAGGTCATCAATGAATCTTACATTCATGTAGGTGTGATGTCTCAAATACAACACTGTCATGAATTCACATTGATACTGACAAAAGAAGGATATAAGAGCACTGCAGGGCTGAGTATCAAACTGTTAGCCCCATGGACTAGACTACTTTGACTCAATGCTGTAAGAGAAGAGAAAAAAGACCATGTGCCTATTGAAGCAAGCCTCTCAGCCATGAAGCATGCAGACAGCATAGAAAGTTTTACAAGGATCACAGCCAACGCTTTGCTACACAAGTCATATTTGACCATTCATCAGTCACTACTATACAAACAGTATCTTGCTAGCCACTTGATACTTCTACAACAGCACTTGGTTGTACTTGTCACCTTGCGCAAACTGAGTCAGGTGAGTTTGTGACACATTTAGGCTCATCCCAGCCTTCTGAGTATGGCATGCAGAGTGATAGCTCTGAAGCAGAAGGCTCACTGATGAATTGCAGGCCTATCTCCCCAAACAACAGTACCCCACATGAGTCTGGCAAAATCCCAATATGTAATGAGACAACACCCATAGAAGAAAATGCTAAGGATACTTCATAGTGCCAAGTGAGCACAGCAATCCATCTACTAGTGAAGGATGTGATGTTGAGGCTATAGAAGTGGCACATTTCCATTGATATTAGTAATTAGGGCTTTGTGGATTTACTACTGCTTCTTGCTAAAATTAACCCAGGATGCAATTTACCATATAGATGGTATAAATGGACAACCATCTTGCAGCTGGCAGCAAATGACCACAAGACTGTCCTAATATCTACATATTTTAACAGTTGCATGGCATTCACATCAGAAAATACCACCATTACAAGGTGTCCAACTTTTCAGGAGTTGGCCATTATAGGAGGAAAGCATTGTCCACACTACTCTATGGAAAATTATTGTAATGATCCAATTGTGGTAGGGTAAACATACTCCCCACAGACAAGTTAATTCATTTAGCTATTATGATGTACTTATCCATATTTTATCTTATCAGTATTATCCCATTCTTCTTTTGCCCATATTATTAGTATTATCCCCATATGATGTTTACCCTGATTACTTATTAGCATTAGTTATCCCAGATGGTATTCACCTTTGTGATCTATATATGTATCTACATTAGGCAAGTACCTGCATCAGTACCTGTGATACATGACCTAAGTCTGTGTTACCATCCCTACCATTTAAATACCATATATGGTATCTCTATGTGGCACAAGTTTCTGACTGCTGATCCTTGGTTGGTTGGATGTGCTGTGCCTTTTAGAACCTTTGAAGACATTTTTGGCATATTTTTAGCTCAAAGTGATGTCATCAAAAATCCACTGATGTCTGGAATCTTCTAGAACCTTGTCATTAGTAATCACTTGGCAACCAGGAAAAGTACTTAAGGGAAGGCAATCCCTCATCAATAAATCAGCCCTTCTATCAGTAACACTTCTCTCTTATTGATTAGCAGTTAATCACTGCACCTGCCTTCAACAGTAGATATCAGACCTGCCATCAAGGAGCTTTTCAGGGTAGTGCACAAGACACACAGAGTCCTTTGCAGACACTTGGAGCACCTAGGAAGCTAGACAAGCAGGAGCTTTTACCATAGTGACATATTGACAAAGACACTAGCAGTTTAGACCCAGCGGTTATTGCACCCATCAGACACCTCACACACCTTGAGTCATGTAGCTTCTCTCAGGAGTACCTCTACACCACCACACCATCAGAAGGCTGTCACAAAGTTAAAGCCCTGTAACTAAGAGGTACTGATCCTATCAGGACTCAATCCAGATATTGTTGAAAAATAATTGCACCCCAGATTTCACAAAAAACTTTGCCAAAATTTTTCATCACAACAATGTATAAGTGGCTTTTGATTGGTTCCCTGCCAATTAGCTCACTTTCTGATCCCAGACACTCCATCACCTCCTATGTTTGTGTGCATTGATTGGCTATTGCCTCTTTTTCACATTCCTTACTTCCTGACTCAACTGTTACTCTCACTTTTCATGCATAAAAATTGATTTACTTCCGTTGAAACTTCAGTTGCACCTCAATTGCCAATTGTATTGACCTATGCAAGTCCCTATACCCTACACTAGCATTAAGGCCAACTTCACACTCAACAAGTAACTCCATTAAAATCCACTACTCAATAAGTATTTATGCTGTAACTTTAAGTTTCTACAACTTTGGTGCAAACCCTATGGCTTTATGCCATTGCTCATTTACTGGGTCCTACATTTCCTGGTCTTCATCTGGCACTGTAGGGTCTAGCTCCTCATATGCCAGTCTTTGCAATAAATCCTTGCAATATTCAAATGTACTTTCTTGAGCACTGCTCTTGAAGAAGTGCTGCAACCTCTTGGTGTGCCTATTAATGTTCCAAAACTCCACTGAAGGCATTGTGATAGTCTTTCAAGCTCTTGACGTTGTAGCCTTGTCTGTCAGTAGGATCTCCACTCTGTTAACAATAGAGGATGTGGAGCCCTATGCAAAATTATCAAGATGAATCTGTCAAAAGGCTGTCACAAAGTTAAAGTCCTGTGATTAAGAGGTACTGATCCTGTCAGGACACTGTCCAGAGACCGTTCAAAAATAATTGCACCCCAGATTTCACAAGAAACTTAGTCAAAATTTTTCATCACAACAATGTTCAATTGGCTTTTGATTGGCTTCCTGGCAATTTACTCACTTTCTGATCCCAGACACACTATTGCCTCCTACATTTGGGTGCATGATTGGCTATTGCCTCTTTTTCACACTCCTTGCTGACTCAACCATTTCTCTTACTTTTCATGTCTACAAATTGATTTATTTTAGTTGAAACTTCAGTTGTACCTCAATTGCCAATTGTGCTGACCTATACAAGTCCCTATACTCTATGCTAACATCAAGCACAACCCCACACTCAACAAGTAACTCCATTATATTCCACCACTCAATAAGTATTTCTGCTGTGACACTTTGATTCCACAGCTTTGTCAGGAACCCAATGGCTTTATGTCACTGTTCATTCACTGATTCCCACACATCCTGGTCTTCAGCTGGCACTGCAAGGTCTAGCACCTCATCTGCCAGTCTTTGCAATAAGTCCTTGCAATATTCAAGTGTGTTTTCTTGAGCACTGCTCTTGAAGAAGTGCTGCAACCTCTTGGTGTGCCTATTAGGGCTCCAAAATTCCACCAAAGGCACTGTGATAGTTTTTCAAGCTCTTGATGTTGTAGCCTTGTCTGTCTGTGTAATCTCCACTCTGTCAACATTGGAGTATGTGGGGGCTGTAGTAGATAAATTGCCTTTTTCAGTAAACTCATCTACCTTGCTGGGGTGTAGCTCAACTGGCTGCACTTCCAACTCTTGTTAAAGCAGCTGTTTTCTTGTTGGTAATTCTTCTTGGGTATGATGAGATTCTATCTATTCCAGGCTTGTGGCATTAATTGGTGAGAACTGCAGTTTTTTTGCTTGCCTCATTGTCTCAGGCTTGGGTAGACATTTTTCTCTTTACCTTTTCCTTTATCCCTGCCAGGTCTATCACTGCTACTTTGTCTGAGTGCTTCTTGCAAAGAACTACATTTTCTCCTTGATGAATTCTGCTCTGGCACATTGGTTTTGGCCTGCTTGCTTCTTGCTGGCACTCTTCTGGCAACCTGATATTTCTTTTCTGCTTGTTTTGAGCTCTCAACCATAGTTGTGATGGGCTCCTGTAAAAGCAGCTGGTCTTTATCACTGCTAGGTCCTTCACTGCTACTTTGACTGGATGCTTCTTGAGTGGTACTACACTTTTTCCTTCATAGATGTTGTGCTGGTGCATCTGTGTCTGCCTGCTTCTGCCTAATTGGCACTCTGCCAGCTACCTGACATCTCTTTGATGCTTGTCTGGAGCTTTTGGCCCTTCTTGTAATGGGCTCTTGGGGAAGCCACTGGTTTTTAGCCATGGCACCCTTATTCTTCTGCCTTTAATAGTCTCTGTTATTCTTAAGATACTTTCTTAGAACACCAATACTGCATCTAAATCTGTTTGCATATTTGAATCCAGAATAATGCTCATGGAACAAGTGAAGTGTATTCTGCTTGGCCTTGAGTTCCTGATGGTCCCATGGTATGCCAGCCTTAAGGTGATGGTGTGCTAGACTTTGGATGACCTCTTATATATTAGCCCACTCTTCATTGTTGCACTCAGCAGCTTCACAGATTTTCAATGTCTTTTGATTGTTAGGCTTTGGTATAAACACCACATTGTCTCCCTCCCATGCTGTGATACATTTCTCTGTGGGCTTTATCTTTGGGCACTGTTGTTGTGCTTCAAAGACTGTATGGTGTTCCTCTGATGTTACATCAGGAAATGGCTCAACTCTTGGCTGTGACATTGAGCTGTTTGAGTTCCTTCTTTGCAGCAAAGATACTGCTTTCTCTACCTGGGATATTGATTGATCTACATATATTGTCTTCTCATCCTGTTTCTGGACTATTTCCTGATTTCTCTGGGCCATTGCATCTATCCTATTAGCCACTGAATGTGATTGCTTCATTAATGCCTTTGTACAAGCTGACAACATATTAGACTTGTTCCATTGTACCATGCCAGGGCGTGCGGCGCAATCCGTGGTTGTAAAGAACAATTGGGCGCAATATTACAGCTACTAGAAGGAAGGATTGTTCTTGGACAATTTTGCACTATGTGGGACAATCTCGCACACTATGGCACAATCTGACACAATGAGGTTGGAATGGATGATCGCGCCAACTTGTAATGTTTACACCATGTGCGCAATTGGATACCGCCATTATGGCAGGTAAAATCTGGTATTTGGATATGTTTCTTTAATGTAAATGGAAATAAATGTGTATCACACTATAAACTACACTAATACTTACCATTTTGGTTACCCTCACTCCAATTGGACGGTATCTTAGTGGTTAATTGGTCCAAAAGTATCCTGAAGCTGGCAGCCCCCAATTGGCTCATTGACTACTAAAAAAGCTACCTGATTTGCCATCAAATATCCCATTTTGCTTATTGAGCAAGTAAATCCCTGATCCTAGTGATTGGACAAGGTGTCATAGCCAGCACGCAAGCAATTGTGTAGGTGCAAAACAGATCCAATAGCTGCACTGGTATCACAGATGACGTATATATATGCAGGGTGTTTATTTATAGGGGTTCAGTCTCAAATGTGAGATGACCTTGATATTACTTATATCAAAAATTTGATGATCACTGATTTGCAATGGCTCGATTCGGATCGCAAAAAAAAAGGGTTGTCGTGATCATTACAAATGTGAGTGATTCAAAGCAATTGCTTCATCTTCTCCTGGGTTTTTTTCTCACAGGGATTACTACTGAAGCATTTGGTAGTGACTCACTTTGCACACCTATACTACTTCCTGGCTGACTATCATCTTGGCTACTTGTGTATTTGTAGTCAGTATTTTGCCTCCTAGTTGATGAGTGCGATGCTACAGCTTGGCCGCGCTGAATTGCTCCAACTGAACCAACTGAACCGGCCTGTAGTGCCACATGCTGACGTGTTTTTTTACTTGCCAAGGGCTCCGGTGGTTGAGGCACTTCATGTTGGTCATCATCAGTCAGTTCACCAGAAGTAACTTGCTGATGGTCAGGCAAAACGGCACGCGCAGGCGCGCCTTGATGCGTTGAGATGGCCCTTGGCTGAGTTTGATGTGATGCTGCAAGTTGACGCAACTTGGTCTGCTCCAATGGACTTGTGTCTAAATGAGCAGTTTGGCAAGTTCTTGTAGTTTTGCTCTGAAGTGCGCGCATTGACTTGATGTGGGGTGTTCTGGTAAAGGGTGTTGGCGTACTCTGGACTGATGTGCGCCGGCGTGCTGTGGTTGCAAGAGATGGTAGGGAATCCAGCAAGGCGTGCTGGCACAATCTGGATGATGTTGCTTGCGGTCTGTATTCTTCCTCCTGAAGCTCACCATCTGATTCCTCAAGGTATTCACTTACCCTCTGTCTGATACTTTGGAGCTGTTGCCTGGATGAGTCCTGTGTATATTGCTCTCAGAAGCCACTTAGCTCTACTAATATATCACGTAGTACATTAGTCATTTGAGGCAAAAACTCATTCAAAATCTCTTTGGTTCCTAAAGTTGAGGCACAAATGTACGCGTCCGGCCTGTACTGTGCAAATTGCGCGCAAAATTGCTCCCGCGCGGCTTCTTCGTCAAATCCCCTCACTCTCAGCTCATTCTTGATTTCAATGCTTGTCTTGTTATATATCTTTTTACATACATTGGCTGGCATCTTGATGTAGAACTCATGCCACAGCTTTCTACTCAAATTCTTCCATCTTTGTTGGCTCTCTGAGGTATCTAGTTCTGCTAGATTAATCAGTAGTGCCCAAATATCTGTATGAAGGCTCATCATAGACACTTGGGCCATACTAAAATCATTTGGCAAGAACTCAAACGGATCCAACATTGACTTTTCCAGTCCGGACCGCGCTTGTGAGCTGGGGGATGGGTTTTGTCTGGGTTGTACTAAAGATGAGTTGAGGCTTGGTATGGGGACCATAGCAACGGATTTGGATACTTATACAGCAGTATATTGGCATCAACCTGGTCTTATATGAAATATATATGAAAACTAATGTGATTGTTGAATTTTCCATATATTAGACTTATTCCTTTGGATAGTGCCACATAGTGCCAGCCGGTTTATAGTGCCGGATTGATCTGGCACTCTACAGCACTATCTGGCACTATAATTTCTACCATGATGCCAGTGGTATGATATCAGTTACTGGTAATTTTACTCAATCTTACTTATGTTGCTCAGAATAGTGCTTTCCTTGCTTTATTTACTCTTCATAATGCTCCAGACACATTTCTCTCAGTGGATGTCTTCTTGTATGAACATACTGTGCCTTAATAAGTATCTTAACTATTTGACCTATTCTGCTGTTTTCTCCTATATATGACTTTCCTCTGTATTTACCTGCCAATATGCTGAATCTCTTCAGATATCCAGATGTGTGCTCTACCCTTACTCTGAAATGATTAAATATCTCATTGTAGAGCTTCTGCTTCCTGCTAAGCACACCATTCCTTGGCTTCCTATAAGCTGTAATACATCCTAATCTCTGACAATCCTCTCCTATATAGGCCAAGTCTGCCATACATTTCTCCCCTCTACTGAATTCAGGATGATTCTCTACCCAGAGTGCTTTGTCATGCCTACTTCCAGCAAATGGCCCACTAAACCAGATGATGTTACCCTCAATGTCAGACAGTGCTTGAAACTTCACACAGTGTGCCTTGTACTTGCCAGAATAAAAGTGCCTCTGCCCTCTAGAAGGTCTGTTAATCCTCACTGGGAAGGTATCCAAAATACTCCTGATATGGAACCTGTTGCTGAACACTCTGGGATATGGAAGTCTATTGGAGCTTCTGAACCTAGTATTCCAAGCTTGCTCTAAGTCATTCATACCCTCTGCAAGGTGGTTCTCCATTGCTGTCAGCTGGGAATGAATGCTTCTAGGACTTTTGTTGCCATGGATGGTGGGATGAAACCTTGTAGGGCAATAGTTCTTGTAATAGCAGAGAAGCTTGACAAGGGATCTCCTTGAGTAGATTGGGGTTGATGGTCCACAGTACTTGGAATAGATCTCCTCCAGTGTGTCAAAAGGAAATCCAGTGGTAGTGATGGGATTGATGAGAAAAGACCATTCAGATGAGTAAGTCATATAAAAATTGATGGATGATCATATGGTGGCGGTTTGAATTGATTTGGCGCGATCTGCGTTATTTATCTGATTTTTAACACATTATGGTTAAATCTCCATCAATTGCCATGTATCCCATCATTATGTTGCAAAAATCATCCGCAAACAATGCCTTGGTACTTTTATTGATGCTTTAATCATAGGTCTATAATCAAAAAGGAAATCTGCAATTGATGTGATCTGATCCGTGTCAACGCAATCTGAGATGCATCATGCATAATATATGGAAAATTCCACAATCACTTTAGTTTTCATATATATTTCATATAAGACCAGGTTGATGCAAATATACTGCTGTATAAGTATCCAAATCCGTTGCTATGGTCCCCATACCAAGCCTCAACTCATCTTTAGTACAACCCAGACAAAACCCATCCCCCAGCTCACAAGCGCGGTCCGGACCGGAAAAGTCGATGTCGGATCCGTTCAAGTTCTTGCCAAATGATTTTAGTATGGCCCAAGTGTCTATGATGAGCCTTCATACAGATATTTGGGCACTACTGATTAATCTAGCAGAATTAGATACCTCAGAGAGCCAACAAAGATGGAAGAATTTGAGTAGAAAGCTGTGGCATGAGTTCTACATCAAGATGCCAGCCAATGTATGTAAAAAGATATATAACAAGACAAGTATTGAAATCAAGAATGAGCTGAGAGTGAGGGGATTTGACGAGGAAGCCGCGCGGGAACGATTTTGCGTGCAATGTGCACAGTACAGGCTGGACGCATCCGTTTGTGCCTCAACTTTGGGAACCAAAGAGATTTTGAATGAGTTTTTGCCTCAAATGACTAATGTACTACGTGATATATTAGTAGAGCTAAGTGGCTTCCAAGAGCAATATACACAGGACTCATCCAGGCAACAGCTCCAAAGTATCAGACAGAGGGTAAGTGAATACCTTGAGGAATCAGATGGTGAGCTTCAGGAGGAAGAATACAGACCGCAAGCAACATGATCCAGATTGTGCCAGCACGCCTTGCTGGATTCCCTACCATCTCTTGCAACCACAGCGCGCCGGCGCACGTCAGTCCAGACCACGCCAACACCCTTTACCAGAATGCCCCGCGTCAAGTCAACGCGCGTCGGGTCAACGCGCACGCTTCAGAGCAAAACTACCAGAACTTGCCAAACTGCTCATTTAGACACAAGTCCATTGGAGCGGACCGAGTTGCGTCAACATGCGGCATCACATTGAACTCAGCCAAGGGCCATCTGAACGCGTCAAGGCGCGCCTGCGCGTGCCGTTTTGCCTGACCATCAGCAAGTTACTTCTGGTGAACTGACTGATGATGACCAACATGAAGTGACTCAACCACCAGAGCCCTTGGCAAGTAAAAGAACACGTCAGCGTGTGGCACTACAGGCCGGTTCAGTTGGTTCAGTTGGAGCAATTCAGCGCGGCCAAGCTGTAGCATCGCACTCATCAACTAGGAGGCAAAATACTGACTACAAATACACAAGTAGCCAAGATGATAGTCAGCCAGGAAGTAGTATAGGTGTGCAAAGTGAGTCACTACCAAATGCTTCAGTAGTAATCCCTGTGAGAAAAAAACCCAGGAGAAGATGATGCAATCGCTTTGAATCAATCACATTTGTAATGATCCCGACAACCCTTTTTTTTGCGATCCAAATCGAGCCATTGCAAATCAGTGATCATCAAATTTTTGATATAAGTAATATCAAGGTCGTTTCACATTTGAGACTGAACCCCTATAAATAAACACCCTGCATATATATACGTCATCTGTAATACCAGTGCAGCTATTGGATCTGTTTTGCACCTACACGATTGCTTGCGTGCTAGCTATGACACCTTGCCCAATCACTAGGATCAGGGATTTACTTGCTCAATGGGCAAAATGGGATATTTGATCGCAAATCAGGTAGCTTTTTCAGTAGTCAATGAGCCAATTGGGGGCTGCCAGCTTCAGGATACTTTTGGACCAATTAACCACTGAAATACCGTCCAATTGGAGTGAGGGTAACCAAAATGGTAAGTATCAGTATAGTTTATAGTGTGATACACATTTATTTCCATTTACATTAAAGAAACATATCCGAATACCGGATTTTACCTGCCATTATAGCGGTATCCGATTGCGCACGTGATGCAAGCATTATGAGTTGGCGCAATCATCCGCGCCAACCTCATTGTGTCAGATTGTGCCATAGTGTGCGAGATTGTCCCACATAGTGCAAAATCGTCCAAGAACAATCCTGCCTTCTGGTAGCTATAATATTGCGCCCGATTGTTCTTTGCAACCGCAGATCGCGCTGCGCACCCTGGCACGGTACAATGGAACAAGTCTATTATGCATGATGCATTTTGGATCGCGTTGACACGGATCAGATCACATCAATTGCTGATTTCCTATTTGATTATAAACCTATGATAAAAGCATCAATAAAAGTACCAAGGCATTGTTTATGGATGATTTTTGCAACATAATGATGGGATACATGGCAATTGATGGAGATTTAACCATAATGTATTAAAAATCAGATAAATAAGGCGGATTGCGCCAAATCAATTCAAACCGCCTCAATACAATCATCCACCAATTTTAATATGACTTACTCATCTGAATGGTCTTTTCTCATCAATCCCATCACTACCACTGGATTTCCTTTTGACACACTAGAGGAGATCTATTCCAAGTACTGTGGACCATCAACCCCAATCTACTCAAGGAGATCCCTTGTCAAGCTTCTCTGCTATTACAAGAACTATTGCCCTACAAGGTTTCATCCCACCATCCATGGCAACAAAAGTCCTAGAAGCATTCATTCCCAGCTGACAGCAATGGAGAACCACCTTGCAGAGGGTATGAATGACTTAGAGCAAGCTTGGAATACTAGGTTCAGAAGCTCCAATAGACTTCCATATCCCAGAGTGTTCAGCAACAGGTTCCATATCAGGAGTATTTTGGATACCTTCCCAGTGAGGATTAACAGACCTTCTAGAGGGCAGAGGCACTTTTATTCTGGCAAGTACAAGGCACACTGTGTGAAGTTTCAAGCACTGTCTGACATTGAGGGTAACATCATCTGGTTTAGTGGGCCATTTGCTGGAAGTAGGCATGACAAAGCACTCTGGGTAGAGAATCATCCTGAATTCAGTAGAGGGGAGAAATGTATGGCAGACTTAGCTTATATAGGAGAGGATTGTCAGAGATTAGGATGTATTCCAGCTTATAGGAAGCCAACAAATGGTGTACTTAGCAGGAAGCAGAAGCTCTACAATGAGATATTTAATCATTTCAGAGTAAGGGTAGAGCACACATTTGGATATCTGGAGAGATTCAGCATATTGGCAGGTAAATACAGAGGAAAGTCATATATAGGAGAAAACAGCAGGATAGGTAAAATAGTTAAGATACTTATTAATGCACAGTATGCTCATACAAGAAGACATCCACTGAGGGAAATGTGTCTGGAGCATTATGAAGAGTAAATAAAGCAAGGAAAGCACTATTCTGAGCAATATAAGTAAGATTGAGTAAAATTACCAGTAACTGTATCATACCACAGGCATCATGGTAGAAATTATAGTGCCAGATAGTGCCGTAGAGTGCCAGATCAATCCGGCACCATAAACAGGCTGGCACTATGTGGCACTATCCAATGGAACAAGTCTATTTGCTAATGTGGGTGGTGGTGATGTTATCATGGCCACTTGCTGATCTTCAACTGAGGGTACTGTGTTTGCTACATTCTCATCTGCCTGAGCATAATGGTCAGCTTGTGGCTCCACAGAGGTTCTCAATTGCTTACTTGACTGAGAGCCTGAGGAGTCTGTATTATTACCTTCAATGGGCACACTGTCCACAGGGCTTTTTTTGGATGTAGCCCTGCTTGTTGCACTCAATGTGAAAGCAAGCTGTTGTCCAACCGTTCTTCTGTTGCCATCAGTAGTGGGGTTAGCGGGAGGTATGTTTAATGTATCACAGCAGGTCATCATTGAATCTTACATTCATGTAATGTGATGTCTCAAATATAAGACTGTCTTAAGTTCGCATGGTATTGACCTAAATGTGATATAATAGCATTATGTTGTTGAAGGTCAAACCGTTTACCCCATGGACAAGACTACTTTGACTCAATGACCTAAGAGAAGCGAAAAAAGACCATGTGGCTATTGTGGCAAGCCTCTCAGACATGAAGCACACAGACAGCATAGGAAGTACTACAAGGATCTTGGCCAGTGCTTTGCCACACAAGTCATATTTGACCACTTATCAGTCACTACTGTATTAACAGTATCTTGCTGGCCAGTTGATACTTCTATATTGGCACCTGGCAATCATTGTCACCTTCCACAAACTGAGTCAGGTGAGTTTGTGATGCCTTTAGACTCACCTCAGCCTTTTGAATATGGCATGCAGAGTGATAGCTTTGATATAGAAGGTTCACTGATGGATTGTGAGCCTATCTCCCCAAACAGCAGTACTACATGTTAGCTTGGTCAAATCCCAATATGCAATGAGACAACACCCATTGAAACAAATGCCAAGGATGCTTTATAGAGCCAAGTGAGCCCAGTAATCCATCTACTGGTGAGTGATGTAACATAGTGGCTAGCAAAGTGGTAAGTTTTCACTAAAATCAGTAATGGGGGCTTTGAGAATTTATTACCACTTCTTGCCAAAGTCATTCCAGGATGCAACCTACCATGTACATGGTACAAGTAGACAACCATCATGTGGCTGGCAACATATGACTCAAAGACTCTCCTGATTCCAGCATGTGATAATAGTTGCATGGCATTCAAATCTAAAAATGCTACCATTGCAACATGTCCAAAAGCATTATACAGAACCAGCTGTAGGCTGCCATACTGCTGATATAATGCCATCAGAGTCTTGCTATGAGGCTGTTAAAATAGCATCAGGTTTTTTGCCATATAAGCCAATTGGATGTCCTGGCTGGTTAGATCCATTCAAAATAGTTGCAGAGCACAATAAGACTGCAACAATGCCATGTAATTATTGTCACAGCGCCAATCAAATCTTGTCAAGTTTTATCACTTTATTTGGTAGTAAAATTAGCAAAATGCCATTGTGATCCTGTCATAAGATTGTTAAGAAGGTCACTAATTCCAAGCTGCTGGCATTATTACAGTGACTAAATGGGATCCTGACTGCTGGTCTGGATGGGATTCACTCATAGGACTGAATTATGTTTCATAGGGACTGCTGATATATTCAGGTAGTACCCCATATAAAAAAGCTCATGCAGTACTACATATATTGTGAAGCTATAGAGTACTGAGCTCAGTATCCCTTACAGGATGAATTTTGTATGCATTCCAGCTGGATAACAGTAAATGGCCATCATGTCAAAGCTGATTATTATCTGCATTGAGGACACACCAGCCATGAGCAAGATAGCTAGCCTTTCTGGGCACAATGGACAAATTGCTATTGAATGTGTGAGATCTGGGGGAGTTGCCCTATAACTCACACATAGTGCTATTGCCCATACACCAACACTAAGAACATCACCTTACCACAGAGAAAATTTACAGAAGTCAGCATGCAATTGCTGCAAAGTTAGCAAGCCATAAGCCATTGGCTGGAATATGGAAATAATTGGCAACCAGAGATACTTAAGATAGAGGGTATCTACTGGAGCAAAGCTTTCAACTGGGAGCAATGCACATGCTTTTCAGCAATATCCCATTACTGATGACCAAGTAGTATATGAGGTATTTCAAGCTATATGTGCCCTATGAAAAACCAAAGAAATTTGAAAGAATTGACATGATACTACATGATATCTGCCACCCTAAGTACTTCTAATAGGCTCCAATCAACATTTATATGCATATGCTATAATATAAGTGCAAGGACTGGATGAACTGAATATTTATTTATTCAAGTGGCCTTGTGAAGCTATTTCTACCAAGAGTTTATTTGAAGTATTCCCTATGAAAAGTAATTTGGTCCTACAAGTAAGTTTAATTTGGATCAGCCATCAGGATCTTGTTTGGAGACTGTTATAATTCCAGCAGCTTGGAATTAGTGACCCTCTTGACAATCTTATGACAGGATCATGATGTTGTTTTGCTAATTTTACTGCCAGATAAAGTTATAAAGCTTGACAGGGTTTGATTGGTGCTGTAGCAATAATTGCATGGCATTGTTGGTCTTAATGCACTCTAAGCTATTAGATATGGATCTAACTGACTGGTACATCCATTTGCCTTATATGGCAAAAAACTTGACAGTATTTTGACAGCTTCATTACAAATCTCTAATGGCATTATCATGGCAGTATGGCAGCCTATAGCTAGTTCTGTGTATGCTACTGGTCCAATTTACCAAATGGTATTTCCTTTTTCTACCTCCACCTGTGGAATTCATATATCTGACTGTAGAATCACCCCTTTTTATTTGCTTACCCACTACAACTTTGAGTATTCCACATATAGTTTGAATCAAGAAAAACTATGACCTCCTGCTTACTAACCTCTACAAGCATACACACCTGCCACAATTGACATATTTCTGTCATCTCATCTTTACAGCTTCTTAGTGTGATACTTGCAAAGTTGCAGTATATCTGGCACTGCTGGTAACATATACATCTTGCAAGCATTTGCTTGGTTGCCACCACTTCTGATATAAATACATCTTGAATATGCACAAAGAACCTTTTGGTATTGAGAGTGTATATTCCTTCTCCTAGATGGATTCTAGTCCTCCTTATAGGTGTGCTTTGGCTCTTGTTTGTGTAAATTCTGTATTGAATGATGTAGAAGTTGGCTTGTGACCAAGAGAAATCCAGTATACCTTGGTAGAGTTTTCCTAATAACATTAGCTGCTTGTTGCACCCAACCCAACTTTGCATTGCTTAACAGATTGCCCACGCATTGGAGCTGCTTAGCTTCTTAATGCTATAGGTATAGGTGTCTCCATGTGCACATCTGTCCTCAGTATTTTCCAACTCTTCCTGGCTGTCCTCCATGTGCCAACCCTTCACATCCATGACAGACTTGAAGGTAATATTCCTGATGAGATTAGAATATGGTAGTACCTGCAACTTAACTTGTCTTCCTATCTCCCCACATATTGGCTCCATAGGAAACTCCCAAAAGGTGAAGCAAGGCCCATTATTCTCCACACACCAAGCAACATGGAGTTGAGAAAGGATACTGTAGAGGCGGAGATCTACACATTCAGCTTCATGTAGGTAGTATAGCTGCTCAAGTTGTGTTACAAACTACTTGCTCAACAGCTGTAGATGTGCCAAGTTGGCATTGGTGATCCACTCCTGGATAACTAATCCTGCAATGTCCACATATGACTCCCAATGCTTCCAATGTACTCTTGGTAGGAATGGCTTCAGAATGCTACTTGAATAAATACAGATCCAGCTCATCCAGTCTTGGCATTTGTAGTGCTGAAATGCATATGAATATTGATTGGAGCCTGTGAGAAGTACTTAGGGTAGCAGATCCTCTGTAATATCATGCCAATTCTTACAAATTTTCTGGTATCTTAAAGGGCTCATTTAGCTTGAAATGCCCCATGTACAATTTGGTCATTGACATAGGGATATTGTTGAAAAGCAAATGCATTGCTCCCAGTGGAAAGCTTTTACTCTAACAGATACCCTCTATCTTAGATATCTATGGTTTCCAATTAATTCCATATTCTGGCCAATGACTTATAGCTTGCCAGCTTTGCTTCAATTTCATGCTGACTTCTATACATTCTCTCAGTGGGAAGATGATGTTCTTAGTATTGGTGTTTGGGTAGTAATAATAGGTGTGAGTTATGGTGTAAATCCCCTGGATTGCAGACATTTGACAGCAATACTATATGTTGCATCCTAGAGAAAAGTGTAATAAGCTCTTGAATGAGTTAACTGAACCTAAGTGAAAACTAAGCACAGAATCTTAGAATTGTCTAGGGTGACAGAAATATCAGCAGAGAAGTTCTGGTCTAATATTGGTTTTGTATAAAGTTGAGTTGGGCTATAAATGCAACAGAGTGGGTTTGCTATGCAGGCTAGGCTTGGTGTTCTTGGGAATGCTTGATATGCTAGGCTTGGGTGGAAACTAGAATGGCATTGTTTAGTTCTTAATTTTGCTGAGGCACAATTGTAATTTTGTTGAGACACACACTAAACCAAAAGGTTCAGTAATCTCTATTTATATTTCTCTGATCAAGTTAAAGTAGTAAGTGCCAAGAGACTGGACTAATTGAAATCAGCTGGGGTGTTCATAGGTGCATAAGATAAATGAGAAATTGCATCATTAATTTGCTGATGTCTTGGCAACTGCTAAGTGGTTGGATAGATCTCAGTTGAGTAATCACTTTGAGAGGCTTAGCAAATCAGTTGAAGATGTAATGACCATATGAAAGATGATCAGGTGTGACAGCTAAAAATAGATTCTGAGAAGTGATAAAATCAACCATAACTGGAATTAGTTATGTTTGGGTTAGGAAAATCAGTTAGAGTACTAGATTATTGAGCCAAGTAAAATAGGCTAAGTTTTAAATGTTGATGCACAACATCACTTCTTGGTCATGAGCCTTGTTCCAGGCTGAGAGAAGACCAGGGTTAGGTCTTATGCTGATGATCAGGATGGATCTGGAATTGGTGATATGCATCCTTCAAGTCAAATTTGGAGAATACTTTTGCGCTTGATAGTGAGAAAAAGATATCCTGGATTCTTGGAGTTGGAAATTTAACTTCTTGGAGAAGATTGCTCAGAGGTCTAAGGTGTAAGAAGGTCTCTTCAAAGTTAGATTTCCATTTGCATCCTTCTTGGGTGCAGGCATCAAAGGGCTGTTGAATGTTGTGATGACAGGGGCTTGAGTGATAATTCCCTTGTTGGCTCACTTTTGGACAATTTCATCAACTAAGTATTGACAAGAATGTGGAATTGGGTATTGCCACCTCCATGTTGACTCACCAGGTGGGGTTTCTAGCATAACAATGGATTCTGGAATAGTGCAGAGACTGTTCCTGGGAATAGCTTGGTTTCTTTCATTGACCAGTTGAATTTCCAATTTGACTGATTGAGAATATGCTTGAAAGTTGGGGTTGACTCCTCTGCTTCCAGATAGGGAGAGATAATCTCTGGAATCTGATCCATCAGGAATGGATGAGACTTAGTGATTCCAGGATATAAAACTGGTAGCTCACCTATGTGAAAGCTAACTTTGGTGAAGGTGTCTAGACCAATGACTACCTGAGATCCATCTGGAATGTTAATAACTTGCATTTGATGGATTATAGTCATTTTAACACAATGTATGCTGATTGGGTTGGTGATACCAATTCTTGGGGCTGAGAGGTCCTTAGCTGCAAGTTTAGCTTTTCCTGGTTGCTTTTCTATTTCCCATTGGAGTTCTTTGACTGCATTAGGTGATACAACAGAGTTAGATGATCCAGTATCCAGTAGTGCTACATATGATTCACCATTATGTTTGAATGACACCACTATAGCTTTTGGCTGCGCAATTGGTTGCTTCTTTTC
Source organism: Basidiobolus meristosporus CBS 931.73 (assembly GCA_002104905.1). Taxonomy (NCBI): domain Eukaryota; kingdom Fungi; phylum Basidiobolomycota; class Basidiobolomycetes; order Basidiobolales; family Basidiobolaceae; genus Basidiobolus; species Basidiobolus meristosporus. The sequence continues at coordinate 28,161 of MCFE01000244.1, read as the reverse complement.
TTGAACAGTTACAGTTTTTTGCTGGAATCTCAAAGAGGTTGTTATAATCTTGAACTGTTGGTTCTTCATATGCTCCCTCCAACCCTGTCAATTTATTGGCTGAATTCTCATCTAGGATCTGAGGTATCTTTGCCAATGGTGTAGAGTTCTTCTCAGTAGAGGCAGGTGATCTATGTCCCATCTTTCAACATTTAAAGCATTTGTCATCAGCATATGGATTATCAGTTTTGGCATTTTGCTGCTTCTCTGAAGTGCTTCCTGACTTGTTTGACTGCTTAATGATGCCTTTGCATTCACTAGTAGAGTGATAGCATCTTCCATTAATCTCACAATTTTTGTAGCAGTTGACTTCTTTTTGGTCACATGACTGCTCTCTTTTCCGGTTGTTGCTGCATCTTGAGTGGAGTTGCCTGAAGCCTGTCTAACAGCCACAGTCATGGTGATTGCAAGTGTACATATCTCTGAGATATTGTCATAAGTGTGTGCTCTCAATTACAATTGCAACATTCTCCAGAGCTTCTTTGATAAATCCAATTTCATCTTGGTAACCAGAAACAACTTCAAGAAGTTCATCTCTACAATGATTGTCAGATCTTTTCTTGGAAAGCTATGAGTGATCAAGCATCAAAGTGTTTCTTTCATACATGCTGCTTTCAAGCTGCTCAGTAAGCTCTTCCTGATTTCTGCAGGCTTCTTCCAACATGGAAAGATTTGGATAGCTTACTGCCAAGGACATATTGTAAAGCAGTTGAATCTAATGGGATTCAACAAAGAAATGTTGTATTCAAGAGAAAAGTGTAATAAACTCTTGAATGCGTTAACTGAACCTAAGAGAAAACTAAGCACAGAATCTTAGAATTGTCTAGGGTGACAGAAATATTAGTAGGGAAGTTCTGGTTTAATATTGGTTTTGTATGTAGTTGAGCTGGGCTATAAAGGCAACAAAGTTGGTTTGCTATGCAGGCTAGGCTAGGTGTTCTTGGGAATGCTAGATATGCTAGACTTGGGTGGAAACTAGAATGGCATTGTTAAATTCTTAACTTTGCTGAGGCACAATCTTAGTTTTGTTGAGACACAAAACAAACCTAAAGGTTCAGTAATCTCTATTTATATGTTTCTGACCAAGTTAAAGTAGTAAGTGCCAAAAGACTGGACTAATTGAAATCAGCTGGGGTGTTCATAGCTGCATAGGATAAGTGAGAAATTGCATCATTGATTGGCTGATGTCTTGGCAACTGCTAAGCGGTTGGATAGATCTCAGTTGAGTAATCACTTTGAGAAGCTTAGCAGATCAGTTGAGGATGTAATGACCACATGAAAAATGATCAGGTGTGACAGCTAAAAATAGATTCTGAGAAGTAATAATACAAGCTATAACTGGGATTAGTCATGGTTGGGTTAGGAAAATGAGTTAGGTTACTAAATTTTCTAACAGAGTAAAATAGGCTAGTTTTGAATGTTAATGCATAGCACCATCCATTGTGCACAGAAAAGCCAGCTATCTTGCTAATGGCTGAGGTCTCCCCAATGCCAATACTAGTATGCACTTTTCCATGATTGCCATTCACTGTTTTCTGCTGGAAAGCCTACAATAATCATCTAGCAATGGATACAGGTAGCTATCCAGGGTGGATGGAAATTTAGGCTTGGATACCAGTGAAACTACCATCAGATTTTTGCTCAGATAGCATAAAATAGGCAGCAAATTCAGATTGATGAGAATCAGTGGCCAGCAGGATTTGCTGGTAGAGTACTTGTTTAATGAGAATCCATCAGGTGCTAAGGCAAAAGCATGGTCATATATACTTTAAAGTAGACCTAGCTTCATAGCGGTTTGTAATTTTTACCATGAATTATATCTGATATGTTTGTGCTTGACTGATACTAAGTGTGGTACTTTATAGCTATTCAATACTTGTTGGACTGTATGAGCTTCTTTAGATGGGGTTTTACCTGAATATATCCAAAGTGTGAACTATGTTTTCCCTCAATGATGGAGGATTCCTGACAATTTGGACATGTTACAATGGTAGCATTTTTGGATGTAAATGCCATGCAAGTGTTTACACACACTAAAATCAGGACAGTCTCTGTATCATATGTTGCAAGCTGCATGACAGCTGTCCACACGTAAAATGTAGATGGTAAGTTGCATCTTGGAATGAATTTTGCAAGAAGTAGTAATAAATCCTCAAAGCCCCCATTACTGCTATTAGTGGAAACACGCCATTTCTCTAGCCACAGCATTACATCATTCACCAGTAGATTGATTACTGAGCTCACTTGGCTCTATATAGTATCCTTGGCATTTGTTTCAGCTGGTGTTGTCACATTGCATAATGGGACTTGATTGGGCTCATGTATAGTGCTGTTGTTACAACTCATCAGTTAGCCTTCTTTGTAAGAGCTATCATTCTGTGTGCCATATTTAGAAGGCAGTCATGTATCTGAAGCATAGCACCAACAAGAATGTAATATTTAATGATGACCTATCATAATAAGCATTATAAGTAAAGTTTTGGCACCACATACACATGTGTAAGTAACACTATTTCTCCTTTGGTTTTATTCATTTCCATATATATGCTGCCAGAAAATAAAGCAACATTTTCTGGTTCCCAACCAAACCCCACTGGTGATGGCAGTAGGGAACAGTTGGACAACAGCTTGCTTTGACATTTAGTGCAATTAGTAAAGCTCCATCCAAAAAAGCCATGTTGACAGCATGCCCACTGAAGGGGATAATGTGGACTCCTTAGACTCTCAGTCAAGTACGCAATTGAGAACCTCTGTGGAGCCACAAGCTGATTGTTATTCTCACACAGATGAGAATGTAGCAAGCACAGTACCCTCAGTTGAAGACCAGCAAGTGGGAATCATAACATAACCATTACCCATATCAACTAGTAAGTTGTCAGCTCATACCAAGGCATTAATATGGCAATTAGGTGCAGTGGCTGATAGGATAGATGCAATGGCCTAGAGAAATCAGGAAATAGTCCAGAAGTAGAATGAGCGGATAATACATGTAGAACAATCAATACCCCAGGTAGAGAAAGCAGTTACTTTGCTGCAAAGAAGGAGCTCAAGTAGCTCAATCTCACAGCCAAGAATTGAGCTATCTCCCAATGTAACAGCAGAGGAACACTGTATAGTTCTTGAAGCACAATAACAGTGCCCTAAAATAAAGCCCTGAGAAAAAGCTATCACAGCATGGGAGGGAGACAATGCGGTGTTTACACCAAGGTGTAAAATCAAAAGACACTTAAGATTCATGAAGCCATTGAGTGCAACAATGAATAGTGGGCTAATATTCCAGATGCTCTCAGAAATAAAGCCCTGAGGAAAAGCTATCACAGCATGGGAGGGAGACAATGTGGTGTTTACACCAAGGTGTAAAATCAAAAGACATTGAAGATTTGTAAAGCTGTTGAGTGCAACAATGAAGAGTGGGCAAGTATTCAAGAGGTTGTTAGCAGTCTACCACACCTTCATCTTAAGGCTAGCATACCATGGGACCATCAGGAGCTCAATGCCAAGCAGAATGTGCTTGACTTGTTGCATGAGAATTATCCTGGATTCAAACTGACAAACAGATTTTGGGCCAGCATTGGTCTGTAAAAAAGTATCTTAAGAATAGCATAAACTATCAATGGCAGAAGAACAAGGGTGCCATGGCCAGAAATCAGCAGCTTTCTCAAGAGCCCATTGCAAGCAGGACCAAAAGCTCTAAGCAAGCATCAAAGAGATGTCAGGTAGCTGAAAGAGTGCCTATAAGGGACAAGCAGGCAGACATGGATGCACCAGCACAACATTTATTAAGGGAAAAGCTTAGTACCACTCAAGAAGCACTCAGTCAAAGTAGCAGTGAAGGACCTGGCAGTTATAAGAACCTGCAACTTTCTCAGGAGCCTGTCACAACTATGGCTGAGCTCAAAACAAGCTGAAAAGAAACGTCAGGTTGCCATGAAAGTGCCAGCAAGGGACAAGCAGGCCATAAAAGATGTGTCAGAGCAGAGTAATTCACTATGATAATGGGCAGATCCATTCCAGGTTAGCAATCAGGATCCCACATGAAGCCATCATAATGCTAGCAGCTTGGAATTATTGACCCTCCACACAATCTTATAGCAGGACTAGAACAGCATTTTGCTGATTTTACTGACAAAAAAGGAACTAGCTTGATGGTATGTGTGTGGCCTTTTGACAACAGCTTCAAGGTATTCTATCCATTGTAGGCAGTCTTACATTTGTTTGAGCAGATCTAGCTAGCCAATAGGTTCAATTAGCCTATATGGCAAAAAAACATGGCAATATACAGATTGCCCCTTTGCAGACCACTATTAGCATTATGAATATAGCAGCCTACAGCTAACGCTGTACAATGCTACAGTACCAATTTCCCAGGTGGTGTTTCCTTTGCTAACTCCCCTTGTGCCATATATATATTATATTGTGGAAACACCCCAATATTGTTGCTTACCCACTACTGCTGTGGGTATTGCACATATGGCTCAAATAAATCTAAATATACATGCACCCCAAATGAAATTGACACACTTCTGTCACCTCAGCTTTACAGCTTTATAGTGTTATGCTTTCAACGCTGCCATTTACAATGTATTTCTGCTAATATATACATCTTGCAAGCATATGCCTGCTGACCACCACTCTTGCTCTGAATACCTCATTGACTCACACAAAGGACTTTTTTGCATCTACCCAATAAAATTCATCTTTCTGCTGGATTGTAGTTCCCTTTATTGGTGTGCTCTGGCTCTTATTTGAGTGAATACCATATAAGATGGGGTTCAAATTGGCTTGTAACCAGGAGACACCCTCCATATATTGGTAAAGTGATCATAATAGATTTTAGTGGCATGTTTTGTCCAACACAACATTGCATTAATTGAGTTATCACCCACGCATTGGGGCCACTCAGCATCTCAGTTGCTATGAAACATAATTGTGATGAGATTGTCAAAGTCCAACACCAAGTGGGAATCCCATGACTTAGAGGTAATGATGGCATCAGAACACTGTACAATGCCCATTCAGTAGCAATTGCCCCTAGATTTCACAAAAAATTTGGTCGCAATTGATCAGTACAACAATACTTAAGTGGTTTTGATTAGTTCTCTGCTGACTCTCTCACCTTCTGATCCTGGACACTCAGTTGGCTCCTACATTTATAAACATTAGTTGGCTACTGGCTCCTTTTCATGCTCCTTACTTCCTGACTTACACATTCCTTAAACTTTGCATATATACATGTTGGTTTAATTCCTTTCAATCTTCAATTGTGACTCAATTGCTAACTGTACTGCCCAATACAAGCTACTATGTCCAACAGAAACAATAGATCCAACCTCACACTCAACAAGTAACTCTATTAAGTTCTACCATTTGGTTAATATTTCTGCCAAAATACCTTGTTCCATGACCTTGGCAGAAACCCCATGCCTTCATGCCACTGTTCATCAACTGGCTCCCTTACATCCTGGTCTTTGATATACATAGCCAGGTCTAGAAACATGTCTGCCAGTCTTTTCAGTAAATTGTTGCAAGATTCAAGTGTGTTCTCTAAAGCATTGCTTTTGATAAAGTGTTGCAACCTTTTACTGTGACTGCTAATGTGCCAAAACTCCACTAAAGGCATTGCAATTGTCTTTGAACTACTTGACATTGTTCCTTTGTCAGTCAGTAGGATCTCCACTCACTCTGCAATGGAGGACATAGAGGCAGTGGTAGAAAAAGTACCTTTCTCTGTAAGCACATCTGCTCTGCCTAAGTGTTGCTCAAATGGCAATACTGTCAACTCTTGACAAAACAACTTTTGACTTGTTGGTAATTCTTCTTGGCTAGCTGGTGTTCAGCCTGTTCTTGGCTTCAGGCATTAATTGACAAAAACTGCAGCTTTTTTTGTACCCTTCTCTATCTCTGGCTAGGGTGGACTTTCCCCCCTACCATTTCCTTTATAACTACCAGATCTTTGATGGCTACTTTGTCTGAGTGCTTCTTGTATTGAAGTACATCTTCAGCTTCATAAATGCTGCATCAGCACATCTGTTTTGACTACTTGTTCCTTACCAGCAATTTTCTGGCAAGCTGACAATTCTATGCTGCTTATTTTGAGCTGTCAACCATAGTTGTGGTGCGCTCCTAAGGAAGCTGCTGGTATTTATCACTGCTGGTCCTTCACGGCTACTATGACTAAGTGCTCCAGGCATGGAGCTACATTTTTCCTTCATGAATGTTGTACTAGTGCATCTGTGTTCTCCTGCTTGTCCCTTATTGGCAGTCTTTCAGACACCTGATATTTATTAGATGCCTTCTAGGGCTTTCAGCCTTGCTTTTACCAGCTGTTGAGAAAATTGCTGGTTTTTAGCCATGGTATCCATCTCTTCTGCCTTTGATAGTCTGTGCTATTTGTCAGATACTTTTGTAGCATACCAATGTTGACCCATAATCCAGTTGCACATTGAGATCCAAGATCATGCACATGAAACTGATCAGGCTCATTCTGCTAGGCTTTGAGTTCCTGATGGTCTTTTGGTACACTGGTCTTATGGTGATGTCATTCTAGACTTTGTTTAGCCTCTTGTATGTTAGATCTCTCTTCATCCTTATACTCAATAGCTTCACGGATCTTCAATGGCTTTTGACTTTTATGCTTTGGTTTAAGCAGCACAGCCACTACATATCATGCAGTGATGGGCTTTTCTGTGGGATTATCCTTGGGTACTGCTGTGGTGCTTCAAAGACACTACAGTGCTCCTCTGCTGTTTCATTGAAAATGACTCAATTCTTGGTTGTAACATGAAAAATGGATCCATTCTTGGCTGCAGCATTGAAAATTGGCACAATTCTTAGCTGTAGCACTAGGCACTTAGAGTTCTCTTATTGCAACAAAAACACTGCATTCTCTACCTGAGATATTTATTAAACAACATGAGCTATCAGCTTCTCCTGTCTCTGGACTATGTCCTGATTTCTCAGGGTAACTGCATCCATCCTGTCAGCCAATGTACCTAATTGCCTTATATATGCTTTGGTACCAGCTAACAACATGCTTAGTAATACTGGTGGTGGTATTGTTATAACAGTCACTTGCATTTCCACAACCAAAGTAATTATATTTGTTGCACTCTCATTTGCCTAAGCATTGTGGTCCATGTGGTGTCAGTATCTTGATGCTTCAGCATTGTCAGTAAGTCTTGGAAGCATGAGTCTATAACTATGAACTAGATATTCTCAGATATATCCTTGTTTGCCTGCTTGTTGGTACATTGCAAATGGTATTTCTCTGATGATCTTGAATGGTCCTATCCATTGTTGCTAAAACTTTTTCCTGGTGTTGTTTTGTAGCAATACACAGTTTACAATTGTCAAAGCCTCTGATGATATAGTCCTATCAAGTCTCTGCTTCACTTTTCTGCACTTTTAGAAACTCTGACCTATGCCTCCTGACACTTTTGTTCCAATTGTTGGTGTCTACCAGGCTGACTGCGTACATTCTCTAAGTTGTCAGTGAGCTTAGGCTGTGTGAGATCTCTTGGAATCCTTGGTTCACATCCATACACTAAGTAAAATGGCAAATGCTGGGTAGTGTTGAGCACCCTGACTCAGCAGGCAAACAGTTTTTGGTCTATATACTCATACCTTCTACATACAGCTCTATTAGTATAATGTGTTAGCATTTTTCCAAATAATGCTTTGAGCCACTCTGTGACTCCATTAGTTCTAGGGTTATTTAACAAAGTTATCAGATGTTGATCTGCTACATTTCTGGTAAGCTTTCAATGCTTTTGCCATGGAGTTTACTCCTCTGTCAGATAAGATTTCCACAGGGCACACAAACTTCATCAGGATCTCCTGTTAAATGAAGCTTGCAACTTCTTGTTCACTGGCATCCTGTATATCTCTAGCCACTGGCCATTAGGTGACATGGTCAATTGCTACTAAAGTCCACCAATTGCATTTTCTAGCAGTGGGCAGTGCTCCAATTAAGTCAGTTCTCTATCTCTCAGAAGGTGTCACAGGCTGCAAGGGAAAGAGATCAGCAATACCCTGTGGTTGACCTTGGTTGATTTGATAGTTTGGGCATGTTCTCACTACCTGTGCAATAACTTGTTTTAATTTGGGCCACCATGCTCTGACATGTGTTTTGTTAGAGTGCATCATTCTGTACTATAAGCTTGCTAGCTTCATCCCAGCTGATATTCTTGATGTCCTCACCCACCACATTGGGAATAGCTTGGTCCTCCAAGTACTCCAATGATAGGTTGAGCCAATTTAAACCATGCACTAGGTTGAGTTATTCAACTTGTTCTGGCCTTGATAAGGCATCAACAACCGTGACAATTTTTTGCTGGGCTATAGACAATCTCCAGGTTGCATTGCTGAATGTATTCACTCCATCTTGTCATTTTTCTGGAGACTACCTTCTGAGCAACCATGTACTTGAGTGAGGCACAATCAGTTGTTACAGTGCACCTGGCTACTTCAATGTAGCATCTCTATACCTTTAGGAAGTGATTAATGGTGTGCATCTCCTTCTCATGCACTAGATAGTTTTGTTCTACTGATTTGGTTTCTTGGACTCAAAAGCCATTGGGTATTCCTTTCCCTGACATTCCTTGCTCAGTACTCTGCTAATTGCATAATCTGAATTGTCTGTGCAGAGAGCAAGCTTTTTGCTGTGGTAGGGTATTCCTGGGCTTGGCATATTGTCAAGTTCATTCTTGAGTATCTAAAATACAGCCTCATAGGCAATACCCCACATTAAGGTGCTATCTTACTTGAGGATTTCAGTCCCAGTGGCTGCAATACTTGCTAAGAACGTCACAAATCTCCAGAAATGGAAAACCATTCAAAACAGTTTCTGATCTCTGAAGTGCTATGGGGCTGCTTTGAATTCTTGATAACTCAGCTTTGTTGGGGTCCAATGTTACTGCTGTGATAATTACTATGTGTCCTAGATACCCAATATGTTCTTTGACACACTCACACTTTGCTAGCTTGCTGTATAGCTCTTTTTCTCTTAGTTTCTTCAGGTCCTTTTCAATGTGCACCAAGTAGTCCTCCTCTGTCTGCAATATATTAATACGTCTTTTGGGGAGATTACCAGAAACTTGTCTAGGTACTCCTGGAGGGGATGTGCATTAATGGTTCTGCAACTGATTGATGGATAACTGTTAAATATACATGTTTATCCAAGTGTTGTGATCTACTGCTTGAATGTTAAAGTTAGATTAGGTTTTAGTCAATTCAATTTGTTACATCTTAGCCAATCAATATATCAGTGTTATCTATCAAATCAGTAGCATTAGTCAGCAAATAAATCAGCACATCCTGATCAGAAAGAAATAGATATATTGAGTAGGATCTTATTGGGTGATGATGATGCAATCAATGAGTCATCAGTCACAACCTACATTAGGAAATACAATTTGTCAGCAATTGATAAGGCAAAATGTATATAAAGAACTGCTGGAACCTCAATAGAAATTAGTTCAAATTTAGAGAATTCAATACTTTCTAAACTCCTTATTCCTCTGCAATACTTATACCAAGACTTGTAACACAGGTACCAGGTCAAGTTTGCAGTGTCCAAATGTGTAGGCCTGCAGGTCTTCTTCATAGTCATGGATATACATTCTTACTGGCTGAGCAATACAGCTGATTGTGTGCCTTACTTCTGGCACTGATAGTAGGGTAGACAATGTTTGTAAGGTTCTCAAGGCGGTTCTTTAGCTTGTCTGTATTCAAACTTGCTAGCTCTGTATTCTGGTAGTCCCCAAAGTGGTTGTATCTTCTTCCAAACATCAAAGAAAATGGAGTTCATCCATGTCAAGCAGCAATCTTGGTGTTGATAGCATACTGTACAGTGGGAATGTACTTGTCCCAATCTTCTTGAGACCTTTGATAGATTTCCTGATGATGTTCACTGAGATCCAAACATGTCTTTCAGCAAGTCCATTAGCTTTTGGATGATATGGAGTGATCAGACAGTGATCAATGGCCCTATTCTGGCAGAGGGCTTTGATCACATGATTTACAAATTCTGCTATATTATCCAATTGAATGACCTTAGGGAATCCAAAAAGGCAGAAAAGCTTGAATAGTGCTTGTGCAATAGTAGCAGCATACTAGTCTGGGGTAGCTTTGAGGAAGACAAAACGTGCTCAGACATCCACAATTACAATGAGGTAGTAATTACCATCACTAGTGGTGAAAGGTCCAGCTAGATCAATTGCAATATGATCCATAGAATGGCTTGCATGGATGGGACTCCAGGGGTGAAATCCATGACTGCTGATATTGTAGAGTTGACATTCTCTGCAAGACTTGACAAATTCTAGTCAGTCAGCTTTGATATTTGGCCAGTGATATCCATCAGGGTGTAGCTACTTCATAAGTGTGTCAGCTCCAAAGTGTCCAAGTAAATGACTCCTCTGTATTAGCGTTTTCCTTTCATTGGTATGTGGGATTTTCCAGGTTGCCAAGTCCAGTTGAGGAATTATTTTGGCAGTTGTAGTGAGCTTACTGATTATGTCAGCAATCACATGTCCCTCCAAAGGTGAAGTTGGGAAAAGTCTTGAAAGGTGGTCAGGCAGGATGTTGAGGATTCCTGGGCAATGAATAACTGTATATTCATAATCAGGTAGAGTATCAAGCCAGTTGGTAAACATTGGAATCAGAGTCTGTTGAGTGTGGATATGGTCAAGGGCTTGGTGGTTGGTGTACAAAGTAAAATAGTTGCCCCATAAGTACTGATGAAACTTCTTCAAGGCAAAGACTATGGCAAGTAGCTCCTTCTTGGTGGCAGAGTTGTTACTATCAGCAGGTTGTAACAATCTTGCTTGAAAAGAGATCCAGTGAGGTGGATTTTGGTCTTCATCCTGTTATAGGACAGCCCCTAACCCATCATTAGATGCATCCATAGCAACAACAAAGGTCTTAGTACAGTCGGGGTAGAAAAGGGTGGGTGCCTGTGGGAGCAACTGGCATAGTGACTCAAATGCTTGGAGAAGCTTGTTCAGAGGTCTAGGGTCCAAATAGGGTCTCTTCAGAGTTAGATTTCCATCAGCATCTTTCTTAGGTGCAAGTGTCATAGGGCTGCTGAATGTTGTGTTGACAAGGGCTTGAGTGATAGTCCCATTGTCAGCCCACTTTTGGACTATTTCATCAACCAAGTGCTGTCAAGAATGCAGAATTTGGTATTGCCTCCTCCATGTTGACTCAGCAGGTGGGGTTTCTAGTGTAACAATGGATTCTGGAATGGCACAGAAACAATTCCTGGGATTGGCTTGGTTTCTTTGTATGGCTGGCTGAATTTCCAATTTGATTGATTGAGAATACGCTTGAAAAGTTGGGGTTGACTCCTCTACTTCCAGATGGTGAAGGTGTCTAGACCAATGACCACCTGAGGTCCATCTGAATATCAATAACTTCCATCTGATAGATTATAGTAATTGAACCACAGTGTATGCTGATTGGGTTGGTGATACCAATTCTTGGGGCCGAGAGGTCCTTAGCTGCAAGTATGATTTTTTCTGGTTACTTTTCTATTGCCAATTTAAGTTCTTTGACCACATTAGGTTGTACAATAGAGCTGGATGATCCAGCATCCAGTATTGCTACGTATGATTGACCATTGCAATTGAGTGGCACCTCTATAGCTTTTAGCTGTGCACTTGGTTGCTTGTTTTCTTGAATAGTTGCAATTTTAGCTAGAATTTCAAAGAGGTTATGATAGTCTTGAACTGTAAGTTCTTCACATGCTTCCTCATACTCTGTCATATCATTGGTTGAATGATCATCTTGAGTCTGAGTAATTTTTGCCAATGGTGTAGAGTTCTTCTCAGGACAGGTAGGTGATCTATGTCCCATCTTTCCACATTCAGAGCATTTGCCATCAGCATATGGATTATCACTTTTGGTGCTCTGCTGCTTCTCTGACGTGTTTCCGGACTTGTTTGACTGTTTGGTAATGCCTTTGCACTCACTGGTAGAATGATAGCATCTTCCATGAACCTCACAATGCTTGCTAGTAGTTGACTTTTTCTTAGTCATATGACTGCTCTCTTTTCCGGTTGTTGCTGCATGTCGAGTGGAGTTGCCTGAAACCTACCTAACAGCTGCAGTCATGGTGATTGCAAGTATACATATCTCTGATATTTTGTCATAGGTATGTGCAGGGTTGCATGCTTTGACAATAGCAATATTGCTCTGTAGCTGATGTGAAAAGTTTGAAAGAAAATGAGAAGTAAGCAAAGGATTGTCATCACTAACTCCAGATAGACTCATTTGTCTCTGGATTCTATCACAGAAGTGTTGCACAGATTCACCTTTTTGCTTTTGAGTTTTCCATAAGTTGCAGTTTAGATAAGCTTTCATAAGGGGATCTTCAAATGGCCACAAAAGAGGTTCTGTGCAACTTTCCATGTACTATTCAAAGGAATGTTCACCTCAACACAGTCAGCATCTTACATGGTGAGACAGAGAGGTAAAAGTCTAGCCCAATTGGTGTCAGGGTTTAGCTGGTGTGTAGCTAAGACATGACTAAGCTTGTAAAGAAACTCAGTAGGATTCTTTGTGGCATTGGCTCCTTTGTCATAAAAAGGTAAGGATCTTGGGACAAGCACCAGGTAGGTCTAGAGGGAGATGTAGATCTGGAGGATCCAAAGGCATGACTTTTTGGTGGCTGCTGCAGAGCAAGGCTTGGTGGATTTTCAATGCTGTCATTTACAATGGCAACATTCTCCAGGGCTTCTTTGATAATTCCAATTTCATTTTGGTAACTGGAAATGACTTCAAGAAATTCATCTGTACAATGATTGTCAGATCCTGCCTTGGCAAGCTTTGAGTGCTCAAGTATCAAAGTGTTTCTTTCATGCATGATGTTCTCAAGCTGTTCAGTTAGTTATTCCTGACTTCTGCAGGCTTCTTCCAACATGGAAAGATTTGGATTGCTTGCTGCTGAGGACATATAGTAACACGGCTGAATGTAATGGAATTCAACAAAAAATATGTTTGTCCAAGAGAAAAGTCTAGTAAAGCTCTTGAATGAGCTAACTGAACTTAAGTGATAACCAAGTGCAGAATATTAGAATTGTCAAGGGCAACAGAAATATTAGCAGAAAAGTTCTGGTCTAATATTGAAATGCCGGATATATTGCTCCCTTAGACTTATACACCACCACAGTGCATAGCACTGCTGACCAGTTCAGTAGCATCATTTGGAGCAATTAAGTGCAGCCAAGCTGCAGCATTGCACTCATCAACTGGGAGGCAAAATACTGACTACAAATATACAGGTAGCCAAGAAGATAATCAACAAGAAAGTAGTTTAGATGTGCCAAGTGAATCACTATCAAATGCTTCAGTAATAATACCTGTGAGAAGAAAACCTAGGAGAAGATTATGCAATTGCATTGAATTGCTATTATTTGTCATGACCTAAAAAATGCATTTTTTTTGCAATCCAAACTGAGCCATTGTAAGTCAGTGATCACTAGATTTTTGATATAAGCAATATCAAAGTTGTCTCACATTTGAGACAGAACCCTTATAAATAAACACCCTGCATATATATACATCATCTGTTACACCAGTGCAGCCATTAGATCTGTTTTGGACCCATTTGATTGATCACATGCTAGCTATCTCACCTTGTCTAATCACTAGGGTCAGGAATGACTTGATCAATGGGCAAAATATAATATTTAATGGCAAATCAGGTAGCTTGTGTACTGGTCAAAGAGCCAATTTGGGGCTGACAGCTTCAGGATACTTTTGGACCAATTAACTACTGAGATACCATTCAGTTGCAGAGATGGTGACCAAAATGATAAGTATCAGCGTAGTTTATAGTGTGATTTATTTCTATTTACATTAAAGAAACATATGCAAACACCAAATTTTACCTACCATAATAGCGGTATCCAATAGCGCATGTGATGCAAACATTGTAATTTGGCGCAATTATCTGTGCCAACCTCATAGTGTTAGATTGTGCCACAATGTGCACAATTGTCCCACATGGTGCAAAATTATCTAAGAGCAATCCGGCCTACTGGTAGCTATAATATTGCGCTCAATCATTCTTAGAGACTGCCAATTGCGCCATGCACCCTGGCACAGCGTAATGGAACAAGTCTAGTATTAGTCTGCAGGAATCAAACTTGACTACTAGCACAATTGACTTGATGTAGTCCAGTTCCTTTGTTTGAGAGCTTCTTTTAGCCATAATTCTTACTTTGTATCTTTCAACTGTGCCATCTGACTTAAACTTGATTGTGAAGACCTAACAGCATCCACTGAAGTTTGATTGATTGGTAGCTTGACTAATAACCAAGCTTAATCCCCCATCAGGGATAACATTGCTGGGTTATAACAAGTCTCCAAAACATTTTATGGGGGCTACCCAGGGCTTCTTTTCCACTGTTGAGCTCATCAGTATAGATGAAATAGGTGTAGGCTAAGTTTGCACCCTTATTGGGATAGTAACTTAGACTATTTCTAATCCAGTTGGATCTTCTGCTTTGAGATATTGGAAAGAGCACTTTAGAGAGGCTTCTGGGCACTGATTCATGCTGAACTACAGTTCTAGTGTCCTATGGATTGCAAAAACTTGGGTTGTCTTGCTCTGATTTAATCTTGAAAATCAGTGGACTTGAGATCTAGTTCTTTTCATAAACTGATAAAAATTCTTGTAAATATTTCAAGTTTCATCCAAAAACACATCCCTCAGCTTGAGTAGCAAGTTTGCTTTGGTAGTGTGCAGTCTTTATGCCTAGCACTCATTGCAGTAGCCAACTGATTTGGCCCAAAAATTGCAGGCAACTTTTTATCATGGATCATGAATCTTTTAATATCTAACATTGATCTACTTACACATTCTGGCACTTCATTTTGCTATGGTGATTATGATACAATAATGTTGTGCTCAATCCCATGAACTTTGCATAAATGAATGAAGAGTTTTTAGGTTCATTGTCCACGTTGCAAAAGGGAATTTCCGTGAATATTGCAACAGTTTCTCTCACCACCTTGCCTTTCATCTTCCTGAGCTTACAGAGAGCTTCACTATGCAAAGTTATTGCAACAATATTGTCAATAAGCTGTCACAGGTTGAATCCTGCTACTAAGAGGTCTTTATTCTGTCAGATATATGCAAAGTATGTTAAAAAAGGCACTACTAATCTTACATATAACTTGGTCATATAATTTCTCCAGAATAATACCTAAGTGGCTATTGATTGATTCTTTGCCAATTCTTTTGCTTTCTGATCCTGTGCACTCAATCACCACCTATGTTTGTGCACATTAACAGGCTATTGCTGCTTTTCAATACTCCTTACTTCCTGCCTCAACTAATCCTCTTACCACCCATGTATAAAAACTGATGTATTTCTGTTAAAAGTCCAGGTTTAAGGCATTGGCAAGTTGTGTTGAAATGTAAGAGTCCCTACACCTGGCACTAACATTTAGCTTAGCCTAACACTCAGTAATTAACTCCATTAAACCCCAATTCAATAAGTATTTCTGTTACAACACCCTTGTTGCATGACTTTGCAGGAACCCTATAGCTTAAAGCTGCTGTACGTTCACTATTAGTCCTACATCCTGGTCTTCCACTAGCACTGCAAAGTCAGTATTTCATCTGTCAGTCTTTGCAATAAGTCCTTGCAATAGTTGAGTGCATTTTGATGCTCACTGCTCCTGATGCAGTACTGCAACTTCTTGGGGTGCCCATTGATTTTCAAACCACTTTGGTTGCTTGAGTCCAGGATAATCATGGAACAGATCGAACTTGTTTTGCTTGGCCTAGAGTTCCTGAAGGTCTCATGGTATGCTAACCATAAGGTGACAACATGCTCAACTTTGAGCAGTCTCTTGACTATTAGCCTATTCATCATCATTGCACTCAATGGCTTTACAAGTCTGAATGCCTTTTGCTTTTTAGGCTTGGATATAGTGATCACAGTTTCTTCCTCCCATGCTGTACTAGGTTTATGTGTGCACTCTATCTATAGGCATTCCTATTGTACTTCAAAGACCATACAATGTTCCTCTGATGCTACATTAGTGAGTAGCTCAATTGTGGGCTTTAATATTAACCTACTTGAGTACCTTCTTTACAGTGTTTTGATCTGCAGCTTAAATGCTTAAGTAAGATCACTTTTAGTCACATCTGTTAGTTTTATGCTCAGCCTATCAGTATATGAGTGTTATCTATCACATCAGTGGTATCAGCAGCAGATGAATCAGAAGATCCTTAGCAGACAGATATAGATATATTAGGTAAGATCTAATTAGGCGATGATCAAATTATTAGTGAGTCACCAGCCACAACATATATTAGGAAATGCAATCAATAAGTACCTGATCTGGCAAAATGTATATCAGAAGCAGCTGAAACCTCAACAAAGATGAGTTCAAGTTTTTGTGAATACAATAATGGCTAAACTCCTTATATTTTGGCAATTCTAGTATCAGACTTGTAACAGCATCCTAGATATTGCATTGTTATCTAGGATACCTTATGTAAATAATTTGGTCCTACAGGAGGATCCAATCTGGATCAGCTGTCATGGTCCCATCAGGAGACTGCAATAGTAGCAGCAGCTTAGAATTAAGGACTATATACATAATCCTATGACAGGATTATAACAGTGTTTGGCTAACTTTACAGCCAGATAAAGTAAAATATAATGGTGAATGAATGGTATTTTGCCAAGGGTGCTGTGACATTTTTGCAGTCTCAGTGCAACTTACAGTCATTTGAGTGGATCTAACCATCCAGTAGATCCAATTGCCTTTCATGACCAGAAACTTGATGGTGTTTTGGCAGCCTCATTGCCAGCCTCTCATGGCATTATCACAGCAATATGGTGGCCTACAGCTAGTTCTATATAATACTAACATACCAATATACCAAACGGTATTTTCTTTTTCTACCTCCCCTTACACAATTCATATATTCTTCTGTAGAATCACCCCACTTTATTTGCTTGCCCACTACCTCCTTGGGTATTCCATATATAGTTTGAACCAGATTATACTATGGCCTTCTGCTTGCCAACCTCTACAAATGCACACACCTACCACAACTGACATACATCTATCACCTCAACTTTCTGACTTCTTAGTGTTGTACTTGCAAAGTTGCCATATACCTTTTGTTGCTTATAACATATACATCTTGCAAACATATGCCTGGTTCCTGCCACCTCTGCTATGAATACCTGCAGAATATTTGCAAAGAGCTTTTTGGTATTTAGCCAATATATTCCTTCTCTCTGTTGGACTGTAAAATCAGTTGCTTATTACACCAAACACAACTTTGCACTACTTAGCTGATTACCCACACATTGGGGCTGCTTAGCGTCTTAATGCAATATGCATAGGTGTCTCTATGCACACATCTGTCCTCAGCATTTTCTAACTCTTCCTGGCTGTCCTCCATGTGCCAACTCATCACATCCATGACATACTTGGAGGTAATATTCTTGATGAGATTGGGATATGGTAGTACCTGTAAATTGACTTGTCTTCCTATCTCCCCACACATTAGCTCCATAGGAAACTCCCAAAAGGTGAAGCAAGGTCCAATATTCTGAGCACACAAAGCAAGATGGAGTACAGAATGGATACAGTAGTGGCAGTGATTTACATGGTTAGCTCTATGTTTGTAGTATAGCCACTCAAATCCCATCACAAACACCTTGCACAATAGCTGTAGATGTGTCATGTTGGCATTTGTGATCTGCTACTGGATAAGTACTCCTACATTTTCCACATATGACTTCCAATGTTTCCAATGTTTCCAATGTTCTCTTGGTAGAAATGTCTTCACTAGGCCACTTTAATAAATATATATCCAGCTCATCCAGTACTTGCACTTGTATTGTTGCATATGCATATGAATGTTGATTGAGGCCCATGAGAAGTACCTAGGGCAGGAGATACTCTGTAATATCTTGCCAATTCTTTCAGATTTCTCACATATCTAAAGGGCTTATTTAGCTTGAAATGTCCCATGTACAACTAGGTTGTTGGTATAGGGATATTGTTGAAAAGCAAATAAATGGCTTGCAGTGGCAAGATTTTGCTCCATTAGATACCCTCTATCTTAAGTATCTCCTGTTTCAGACTAGCTCCATATACCAGCCAATGGCTTATAGCTTGCCAACTTCAGGGCAATTGCATGCTGACCTTCTGCACTAGTTTCTCAATTTCTTGTTTCATTCTGGGTCACCATGCACAAGATTTTCAAGGCTATAGGTTTGTTTGATTAAGAGGTGTCTGTATCCATTGTGTAGCTTCTATACTAAATCCAGACAAGTGACATAGGGGCAATAGGAATGAGGGCATCCATTGACAATTCAGTAGAGTGTTTCATCCTATACTACAAATTTGCTAGCTTCATCCTGGATAATCTTCTTGATATCTTCATCCTCCTCAGTAGCAATGGCTTGGTCCTCCAAGTACTTTGTTGATATGTTGGGCCAATCTGACTCATGCACCAGGCTGAGTAGTGCAGCTTGTTCTAGTCCTGATAAGATGTCAGCCAATATGTTACTTATTCCAGGGCTGTAGACAATCTTCAAGTCAAGTTATCAAATGTATTTACTCCATTTTGTCACTTTTCTGATTGGTACATTCTCATTAAATACATACTTGAGTTTAGGCACAAACAGTCTTTACAGTGCACTTGAATCTTTCAATATAGCATCTCAATGTCTTTAGGCATTGTATTATGGCATGCATCTCCTTCTCATGCCCTGGATAGTATTGTTCCACTAATTTAGTTTTTTAAGTTTAAAAGCAACTGAGTATTCCTTTCCCTCATGTGCTTGGCTTAGTACTCCACTAATTGCATAATCCAAAGTGTCTGTGCAGTGAGTTAATTCTTCTCCAAGGTTGGGTATTCTCAAGCTTGGCAGCTTGGCAGGTTTATTCTTGAGTGTCTAAAATGCAGTCTCACAGGCTACATCCCACTTTAAGGTGTTGTATTTCCTGAGGATATCATTCAAAGGGGCTGCAATACTTGCCAAGGACTTGGCAAGTCTCCAATAATAGCAAACCATTCCAAGAAATGATTTGAGCTCTGAAATGCTGTCGGGCTGCTTTCAATTCTTAACTACTTCCACTTTCTTGGGGTCCAAGGTCACTCCTGTGCCAATCTCCATGTGTCCTAGATATGTGTGTTCCTTGAAGTATTCACACTTTGCTGGCCTGCTGCATAGCTTGTTTTCTCTGAGTTTCTTCATGTCCTTCTCAATGTGCACCAAGTAATCCTCTTCTTTCTTGCTGTGCATCAATATGTCATCTGGGCAGATTACCAGAAACATGTCTAGGTACTCCTGGAAGATGTTTTACATCACAGTCACAAATGTTGCAGGGGCATCAGTAAGGCCAAAACTGATGACTAAGTACTTGTAATGTCTATATCTGGTCTTGAATGCTTTCTTGGGGACATCTTCTGGCTTTACCCTAATCTGGTTGTATCCATGAAGTTGATCTTGCTGAATATGGTCCCTGTGAGAAAAAATTGTGATGATCTCATCAAAAGGTCATCACAGATTCTAGATCCTGTGATTAAGAGGTATTGATTCCATCAGGACACCATGCAAAGACCATTAAAAAATAAGAGCATTCCAGATATCACAAAAAACTTAGTCAAAATTTTCATCACATCAGCACAAAAGTGGCTTTTGATTGGTTCTCAGCCAATTTTCTCACTTTTTGATCCTGGGCATTCTATCACCTCATAAATTGATGTGCATTGAGTGGTTATGCCTCTTTTTCACACTCCTTACTACCTAACTTAACTGTTTCTCTTATTTTCATGCATACCTATTGACATATTTCCATTGAAACTTCAGTTGTACCTCCATTGACAATTGAATTGACCTATATATGTCCCAATGCCCTACACTAACAATAAGCCCAACCACACACTCAGCAAGTAGCTCCATTATAAGCCATCAATCAATAAGCATTTCTACTGTAATGCTCTGTTTCCATGACTTTGGTGGGAACCATATGGCTTTATGCCACTGTTCATTTACTGATTCCCATATGTCGTAGTCTTAAGCTGGCACTGCAGGGTCTAGCTCCTCATCTGCCAGTCTTTGTAATAAGTCCTTGCAATATTTAAGTGAGTTCTGAGCTATATGTGCAATATCCATAGCAGCAGTGAGTAAGCAACTATATTGGGGTGTTTCCACAATAAAATATTTGAATGGCACAAGGGGTGATGGCAAAAGGAATTACCATTTGGTAAATATTTACTGTAGCATTGTACCAAACTAGTTGTAGGCTGCCATACTGCCCTGATAATGCCACCAGAGGCTTGCTATGAGGTCATCAAAACACCATTGAGTTTTTTGCTAAATAGGGCAATTGGATGTACCGGCTGGTTAGATCCACTCAAATAGCTGTAGAGCACACTAAGACTGTAACACCGCCATGCCACCCTTGACAAAACACCACACAAGCACTGTTATGTTTTTAAATTTGTTTGACTGTAAAGTTACCCAAATGCCATTGTATTCCAACCAGAAGATTGTGTAGATGGTCATTGATTCCAAGCTGCTGGTATTTTAGCAGTGTCCTAACAGGATGGTGACAGCTGATCTGAATTGGATCCACCCACAGGACTAAATTGCTTTTCACAGGGCAAGCATACATCTGAAAGATGAATATGTTACCAGCAATGTAAGATATATGGCAACTTTGCAAGTATCACACTAAAAAGCACTAAAGTTGAGGTGATAGAAATGTGTCAATTGTAGCAGGTGTGCATGTATGTAGAGGTAAGTAAGCAGGAGGACATAGTTTTTTTTATTTGAGCTATATGTTTATTTGGCAGTATAACCAGTAAAATACCATCACAAAACTGTTACAAGATTGTGTGGAGGGTCAATAATTCCAAGCTGTCATACTGTGATGGACTCATTGCGGAATCCTAAT
Source organism: Basidiobolus meristosporus CBS 931.73 (assembly GCA_002104905.1). Classification (NCBI taxonomy): domain Eukaryota; kingdom Fungi; phylum Basidiobolomycota; class Basidiobolomycetes; order Basidiobolales; family Basidiobolaceae; genus Basidiobolus; species Basidiobolus meristosporus. The sequence continues at coordinate 7,173 of MCFE01000244.1, read as the reverse complement.
TGACAATCTTCATCAGATCCACCTATGAGACTAAATTATTTCTTATAGGGATTACCTTAAGTCTGTCATGGATGTAATAAGGTACATATGAAGGATAGCCAGGAAGTATTGGAAAATGCTAGGGACAGATGTGGACATGGAGACACCTATGCCTTTGGCATTAAGAAGCTAAACAGCCCCAATGCATGGGTAATCAGTTAATTAATACAAGGTTGAGCTTGATGTAACAAGCTCCTAATTTGTATTAGGACAACTTTGCCACAGTATGCCAGGTTTCTCCTAGGGAGAAGCCAATTTCTACACCATTGAGTACAGAATACATACAAACAAGAGCCAGAGCATACCAATATGGGGGACTAGAATCTGTTGTAAGAGTCTTTGAGATATTGGAAGTGATTTGGGAGGACAAGTAGATTGTGTGGCTTTCACTCAACAATTTATTGAATGAAAAAGTAGTATTTATAATTTTACATGATCATGGCATAAAAAACACATAGAGTAGGTTAAGAAAGATCTCAAGAACATGTGTGCAAAGTTTGGGGCTGTTTGGACAACTTTGAGAATTTTTATGTTCTGGGTACCTGTTATTTTGGTGAAAATATTGCTAGTAAATCTTGACAAGGAATTTGGTCAATATTCTCTAGGATTTGAAGGTAATGATCTAAATGACAAAGTTATAAGAATATTTAGGCTGAATAACAAACTTTTACAACAGAATCCAGCAGGCAGAAGGAATATACTTGCCAAGCTCCAAATAGTTGATATTCAAGAGGTATTTGTGGCAAGAATGGTGGCTACCCAGCCCTTTGAACAATAGATTGGCCTGCAGGTAGATCTCATCCAGATCAGCTGTCAAGATCCCATTACAAGACCGCAATAATATCAGCAGTTTGGAATTAATGACTATCTACACAATATTATTATGGGATCACAATGGCTTTTGGTGAATTTACAGCCCAATAAAGTTAAAGAAACATATTTGTGTTTGTACAGTATTTTTCCAAGGGTGGCATGGCATTGTTGCAGTCTTAGTGCACACTATAACTATCTGAGTGTATCTAACCAGCCAGTACATCCAATTGCCATATATGGCAAAAAACTCAATGGTGTTTTGTCAACCTCATTGCAGGCCTCTCATGGCATTATTATAACAGTATGGCAGGCCACAGCTAGTTCTATATAATGCTACTGTACCAATTTACCAAATGGTATTTTCTTTTTCTACCTCCCCTAGTGCAATTCATATATTCCACTATAGAATTACTCAACTTTATTTGCTTCCCTCCTACTACATTGGGTATTCCACATATAGTTTGAACCAAAAAATACTATGGCCTCCTGCTTACTAGCTTCTACAAATGCGCACACCTGCCACAAGCAACATACTTCTATCACATCAACTTTACAGCTTTTTAGTGTGACACCTGCAAAGCAGCCCTATACCTTGTATTGCTGGCAAGATTTACATCTTGCAAACATATGCTTGGTTGCTGCCACTTCTGTCATGAATACCTACTGAATATCTGTAAGGAACTTTTGGGTATTTAGCCAATCTGTTCCCTCTCCTAGATGGATTCTAGTCCTCCTATTAGGTGTGCTCTGGCTCTTGTTTTTGTGAACTCTTTATTGAATGATGTAAATATTGGCTTGTGACCAAGAGAAATCTGGCATACCTTAGTAGGGTTTTCCTAATAAAAATTAGTTGCTTGTTGTACCTAAGTGTAGGTGCATCAAGCTGGCATTGGTGATCCATTTCTGGATAACTATTCCTACATTGTCTGCATTTGACTCCCATTGCTTCCAATGAACTCTTGGTAGATATGGCTTCAGAAGGCCACTTGAATAAATACATATCCAGTTCATCCAGTTCTTGCACTTGTATTGTTAAATGCATATGAATGTTGATAGGGGCCCATGAGAAGTACTTAGGGCTGCAGATACTCTGTAATATCTTGCCAATTCTTTCCAGTTTCTCAGGTATCTCAAAGGTCTCATTTAGCTTGAGATGCCCCATGTACAACTTGGTCATCAGTATAGGGATACTGTTGAAAAGCAAGTGCATTGCTCCCAGTGGAAAGCTTTTGCTCCTACACATACCTTCTATCTTAAGTATTGCCAGTTTGCAGTTAATTCCATATTCCAGCTAATGGCTTATAGCTTGCCAACTTTGCTGCAATTGCATGCTGACTTCTGTATGTTTTCTTGGCAAAAAGATGATGTACTTAGTGTTGGTGTTTGGGTAATAATATTGTGTGTGAGTTATGGGATAAGTCCCCTGGATCTCACACATTTGACTGTAATACCATCCATTGTGCCCATAAAAGCTGGCTCTCTTGCTGATGGCTGTGGTAACTCCAATGTATATAATAATATCAGCTATGACATGACAGCCATTTACTGATTTCCAGCTGGAAAGCATACAAAATTCATCCAGCAATGAATACAGGTAACTATCCAGGTTGGAGGGGATTTAGGCCCATATACCAGTGAGACTACCATCAGATTATTGCTCTGATATTATAAGATGGGTGGCAGATTCAGATTGATGAGAATCAGTGGCCAGTAGGATTTGCTAGTGTAGCACTTGTTTAGTGAGAATCTATCAAGTGTCAAGGCAAAGACATGGTCATACATACCTTTAAAGCTGCCCTTGCTTCTTAACTGTTTGTGATGTTTGCAATTGAATATATCTGATATGTTTGCACATGATTGATACTGAGTGTGCTACTTTATAGCTTCACAGTACTTGTTAGACTTCATAAGCTTCTTTAGACAGTGTATTACCAGAACTACTTGTTGAGTGGTGGATTTGAATGGAGTTGCTTGCTGAAAGTGGGGTCAGGCTTAATGTTAGTGTACGGTATAGGGACTTCTTTGGTTACCACAATTGGCAATTGAGGTACAACTGAACTTTCAATGCAAATAAATCAATTTGTATGCATGAAAAGTAAGAGAAACAGTGAGTCAGGTAATAAGGAGTGTGAAAAAGAGGCAAGAGCCAATCAATGCACCCAAATGTAGGAGGTGATAGAGTGTCCCAAATCAAAAAGTGAGAAAATTGGCAGTGAACCTATTAAAAGGCACTTCTGTATTGTTGTGATGAAAATTTTTGACTAAGTTCTTTATGATATCAGGGGTGAGATTATTTTTTGACAGTCCTTGTATGGTGTCCTTATGAGATCAATACCTCTTAGTCATGGGACTTGGAGTTTGTGGTAGTATTTTGACAGGATCATCACAATAATTTTTTGTAGGGCAAGCCTATGTTACTAGGATGTATATGTTACCAGCAGTACAAGGTATATGGCCACTTTTTAAGTATCACACTGCAAAGCCATAAAGTTGTGATGATCAAAGTGTGTCAATTACAGCAGATGTGCACATACGTAGAGGTTAATAAACAGGGGGCCATAGTTTTTTTAATTTGAACTATATGTGGATGACCCACAACAGTAGAGGGTAAGCAAATACACTGGGGCAATTCTATTATACAAAGTTTGAATGGCACAAGAGGTGGTAGCAAAAGGGAATACTATTTGGTAAACTGGTATGGTAGCATTATACAGCACCAGCTGTTGGCTGCTGTACTGCAGTTATGACAACAACTGATGTCTGCATCAAGAACAGCAAAATACTGTCATGTTTTACTCCATATATCTCAATTAGACATAGTGGCTGATTGGGTCCACTAAAGTAGATGTAGGCTACAACAGTGTTGTGAAAATCTGTAATTCCACTTCAAAATTCACCTAACTTAGTCACTTGGATCATTACCTTAAAATCCTAGAGAATACTGACCTAATTCCTTGTTGGGATTTACTTGGAATATTTTCACCAAAATACCTGGTACCTAGAACATGAAAGCTCTCAAAGTAGTCCAAACAGCCCCAAACTTTGTACACATGTGCTTGAGACCTTCCTTAACCTATTCTACAGGTTTGCAATGCCAAGACCATGTAAAAGTATAAATACTAACTTTACATTCAATAAATAATCAAGTGAAAACTACATAATCTACTTGTCCTCTCAGTCACTTCCAATATCTCCAACACTGTTACAACAGATGACAGAGCACATGATGCAGTGGGAGAAGGAACTATCAAAGTAAACATCAGAAGCAGTGAAGGAAGACATTCACCAACCTTTGAAGAAGTACTCTATATACCAGAAATAGCCAAGAAACTACTATCTGTAAGCAAGGCCACAGTAGAAGGACTCAGCTTCAGCTGTGACAATTCTGGATGCCAATTCTGGATGCAGGATCACGGATCAAAATGATGCCCATATTGCTTTGGGTATCAGAGATCAAAATTTATACAAGTTGATCTATATTCCATCATATTTGGAAGCCTATATAAGTAACTTAAGTGAAGAAACACCAATGCTTTGGCACAGGAGATTTGGGCACATCAATTTGGATTATTTGTGCAAAATGATCAAAGATCAGCTAATTTCCGGAGTAAAACTTGATCCCCCAGCAAGTTTAGAGCACTATGAAGCCTGCATATATGGGAAACAAGCCAGACAAGCGTTCAATAGCTCTGAATTAATCAAAACTAAGAAAAAACTAGATCTAATTCACTTAGATCTGTGTGGACCTATGCAAGATTTATCCTCAGGTGGGATGAAGTATTTGATCACTTTTATTGATGATTATACAAGATAGACATGGGTTTACTTCCTGGAGGGAAAGGATGAAGCTCTATTTAAGTTCAGGGAGTTCAAAGCCATGGTGGAGAGAGAAACTGGTGAAAAAATCAAGAAAGTACACTTTGACAATGATGGAGAACATACCTCAAAACTCTTCATTCACTTCTGCAAAACTCATGGGATAAAGCAAGAGACTACTGTGCCATACTCCCAACAGCAAAATGAAGTAGTAGAACGTGCTAAATGATCAATAACTGTTATGGTAAGATCTATGATCCATGATCAAAAATTATCCTATGATTTCTGGGTGGATTCAGTTACCACTGCTGTGTACCTTAAGAGTAGGAGTTATAACAGAATACTTTATGATTCTACTCCATTTGAAGCATGGTATGGGTACAGACCAAGTGCAGAGCATATAAGAATATTTGGGTGTACAGCATATGCCAAGAAACTGCCTGGATATCAGTCTACATTTGAGCCAAATAGTTTAAGATGCAACTTTTGGGCTACCGCAATGAGAGTAAGGCATTCAGACTCTAAAATACCAAAGCAAAGAAGCTGATCAAGTCTAGGGATTTGCTATTTGATGAAAATTCAAAATTTTCACAATAAATGACATTAGATGATGATAAAAATCTGATCTCAAGTCCGCCAACTGTCAGGATTGAATCAGAGCAGAATAATATAATTTTACTCTTTTAATTATATAATTTACTCTTTTACAGTCTGGAGCTCATCAACATGGACAGAATAGGCATAGGCTAAGTTTGTACCCTCATTGATATAGTAATTTGCGCTATTTCTTGTCCAATTAGATCTCCGGGCATTTGATACTAGAGTGATCACTTCTGGGATATTCCTAGGCACCAATTCTGGCTGAACCACAGTTGTAGAGTCCTCTGGAGTGAAAAAATTTTCATTGTTTTGCTCTGATTCAATCCTGACAATTGGTGGACTTGAGATCAAATTTTCATCATCATGTGATGTCATTTTTTGTGAAAGTTTTGAATATTCATCAAACAACACATCCATGAACTTGATCAGCTTCTTTGCTTTGGTATTGTAGAGTCTGTATGCCTTACTCTCATTGCAGTAGCCCAAAAATATGCATTGTACACTTTTTAGCTCATATTTTGACTGATTTCAGGCCAGTTTTTTGGCATATGCTGTACACCCAAATATTCTTGGATGTTCTACAATTGGTCTGTATCCACACCATGCTTCAAATGGAGTAGAATCATGAAGTATTCTGTTACAACTCCTATTTTTAAGGTATACAGCTGTGGCAATTGATTCCGCCCAAAAATCATAGGATAATTTTTGATCATGGATCATAGATCTTACCATATCAATTATTGATCTGTTAGCACATTCTGCTACTCCATTTTGCTGTGGAGAGTATGGTAAACTAGTCTCTTGCTTTATCCCATGAATTTTGCAGAAGTGGATGAAGAGTTTTGAGGTATGTTCTCCACCATTGTCAGAGCGTATTTTCTTGCTTTTTTCCCCAGTTTCTCTCTCCACCTTGGCTTTAAATTCCCTAAACTTAGACAGAGCTTCTTCCTTTCTCTCCATGAAGTAGACGCATGTGTATCTTGTATAATCATCAATCAAAGTGATTGAATACTTCATCCCACCTAAGGATAAATTTTGCATAGGTCCACACAGATCTGAGTGAATTAGATCTAATTTTTTCTTAGTTTTGATTAATTCAGAGCTCTTGAACAATTGTCTGGCTTGTTTCCCTTATATGCAGGCTTCACAGTGCTCCAAATTAGCTGGGAGATCAATTTTTACTCCAGAAATTAGCTGATCTTTGATCATTTTGCACAAATAATCAAAATTGATGTGCCCAAATCTCCTGTGCCAAAGCATTGGTGTTTCTTCATTTAAGTTACTTATATTGGCTTCCAAATATGATGGAATATAAGTCAACTTGTATAGGTTCTGATCTCTGATACCCAAAGCAATATGGGCACCATTTTGATCAGTGATCCTGCATCCAGAATTGTCAACACTGAAACTGAGTCCTTTTGCTGTGGCCTTACTTACAGAGAGTAGGTTCTTGGCTATTTCTGGTACATAGAGTACTTCTTTAAAGGTCAATGTATGGCTTCCTTCACTGCTTCTAAGGTTTACTTCGATAGTTCCTTCTCCCACTGCATCAAGTGTTCTATTGTCACCCATGAAAACCTTCTTAATTGGAATTTTTTGATATTGGGTTAAAAGTTCTTTTTGGTGTGTAAAGTGTTAAGAAGCCCCAGAGTCAATATAGCACGTCTGAGAATCCTTGTTTGTGGTCATATTTAGTGCAGATATGAATAGTCTATCTTCAGTTGTTGCAGCATTTTCATATTCAGCCTTCTTTTGCTGATGATCTCTCTTTTTGAGACACCGGTCTGATGTGTGTCCTTTCCTTTTGCAGTGGCTGCAAAATAGGTTGCTGTTGCCTTTGTAGGGTCTTGGGTACCTCCTTTATTGGCTATCATTGCTTATTAAAGCATTTTCTTCTTCCTTCTT
>MCFE01000243.1:0-117348 GCA_002104905.1 Basidiobolus meristosporus CBS 931.73 | reverse complement strand
CCCTAACCCTAACCCTAACCCTAACCCTAACCCTAACCCTAACCCTAACCCTAACCCTAACCCTAACCCTAACCCTAACCCTAACCCTAACCCTAACCCTAACCCTAACCCTAACCCTAACCCTAACCCTAACCCTAACCCTAACCCTAACCCTAACCCTAACCCTAACCCTAACCCTAACCCTAACCCTAACCCTAAATAAAGATTTCACCTGTTGGTGACTGTCTCCCCCCCTAACCCTAAGCTTGCCAGTTTGCTGCTTTCTCTGCCAGATGATCTCAACTTTGCCTGGCTCTTTGTGAAGCATCTGATTCTGGTGTCTGCCTCCCTCTCACTGCCATGCAAGACTACTGCTGTTACCTCAAGAAAATGGGAATCCATTGTTTCAGCCCTGCAACAAAGCTACCTGAGCTTCCCTAACCCAAAAACAGAGAAACTCCTCCTGACAGCAATACACCACTCCAAGGCAATTCACCACACTCTGCATACTCAGCTCTGGGATCATATTATGAGTTCCTTGCCTCTGCAATCTTCCAACTCTATAACAAGAACAGTATCAAGACTCTACAGGGCAATGAGGCCCTCTTCCAGGAAGTTACCTTCAACAGAACAGCTGGCTAACATCTTCTTCTCTACAAAGCAGTACTCAACTCCTGGCTTTCATCCTGACTTCCAGACTCTGCCCATCCCACTTGCACTTGATCAAAGGAGAATCCATAATGTGCTCAAGAGGCTTCCCAACTCTACTGCTCCAGGTGTGGACACAATCTCCTATGAGCTTCTGAAGACTAGTACCAAGGCCATGTCTGCACTTCTGCTTCCACTGTTTCAGCAATGCTCAGCCCAGCTTTCTACTCCTGAGGAATGGTCCTTTGCAAATGTTCTGCCACTGTACAAGGGTAAAGGAAAGCACCTGGATCCTAGCTCCTACAGGCCAATATCTCTGCTGCCCACCTGCAGAAAGGTGTTTGAGCTTCTGCTTGCTCAGGAGCTCTACTCTGACTCTCTCAAGTTTCATCCTGCACAGTTTGGCTTTGTTCCTGGCCTCTCCTTGGAATATGCAGTCATACTTAGCCAAGATCACTCTCTCCAGTGCAAGTATCCCTCTGTTCTGTTTGATATTACTAAGGCCTTTGATTCAGTTGACAGAAATCTGCTTTGGTCCAAGTTGCAATGCTTCTCCAGTACCTCTCTCACCCTCCTTGTCAGGTCTCTGTTTCTGGATCCACAAGCAAGAATTCTGCACCCAAGTGAGCAATCAGCTGTGTTCTCAGTTCCTAATGGAGTGGTTCAAGGCTCTGTGCTTGGTCCTATACTGTTTGCCATCTTCCTGAATGATTTCCCAAGACTCTCAGCTGACTGCCTGGTTACTCTCTTTGCTGATGACATCAGAATATCCTCCTCCAATGTGCAACAAGACTCCCAGACCATCCACCAGTATCTGCAGAAGAATAATCTCCAGCTTTCCATTGCAAAGACAGTACCTTTGGGCTCTCCCATCAACTTGGAGAACTCCACTCTACCTGCTCAGGTTTCTGCTACATATCTTGGCTTTCCTTTCCTTCCTACTGGACTAGACTCTGGAGCACACCTGAAGAAGAGAATTATCCTAGCAAGACAGGCACTCCACAAGCTACTGGCTGTTACTCCTCCTACAACTTCAGCTCCCAGCTGTCTCCTTCTACTCAAGCAGTTTGTCTTCCCTGTCCTGGAATTTGGCTTACCACTTCTCTCTCTTACTTCTAGAGACTGCACTAAGCTTGACAAGTTTGCAGTATGGTGCATTACCTCCTTGGTGCCTCATTTGCCTGAATGCCCCTACAGACATGCTATTCTTGGTGCTTTTGGGTTTATGCCCTATAAGATCAGACTTCTCTACCTTAGAACCAGATTATATCTCAGACTTCACCACTGCAACAACCCACTGATTAAGGCCTGGAAGAGAACACACCACACAACACCTGGCTCCTGCTGGAGAACTATACTTGGAGATCCTGAAGTCAAGAAGTTTGCTCACTATATTCTGCAGTCAGAAAAACCCAAGCTGGCCTACCTGAAGTACTTGACAGACCTTTGGCAGCAATATCTGCAGCAGCACACTCCCTTTATGATGAATATCAATCCTTATCACATTCCCCTCATTAATGTTGTTCACAAGTCATTCTTACCTCTCTTGCTACCCCCCTTCCCACTGAACAGTGTCTTGAGCACTGAATAACTATCATCACTTCTTATTAACTTACCTACAAATTCCCCTCAGCTACACACTCTTGTATCAAAGCTACAACAGTAGCGCTGGCTTCTTTGTTTCAACTGAAATAAAGATTTCACCTGTTGGTGACTGTCTCCCCCCCCCCTAAAACCAAGAACACTTAGCCTTGTGGTTATCCCTAACCCTTCCATACCCATGGTTGTGGGTTCAAATCCTGGATCCAGCAAAATTTGATTAATAAATTGATGTGTGCCCATTGGGAGATGGCTTGATCAACCATCGGGCAAAGTAAAGGCTCTGATTGGCTGAAATCCTTGAAATGCTAATTGGCCATATTTGCCTAGTAAATTTGGCCAGTGATTGCCCAGAAATTCCTCTCAGTTCCCCCAGTCTACTGGCCATTCCAGCCACAATTCAGCTACCGCAAACCAGTATAACTTAGCTCAGATATATTCAGATTCTCACTTCTCAGGCCTGGCTTTCCAGGAAACCTCTCTCAGACCTAGCTAACTAGGAAATATAGTACCACTCAGCTTCTCAACTCTCAGTCCTGGCTTACCAGGAAGATATCTCTCAGACCTAGCTTTCTAGGAATAACTTCAGATTAACTTGGCTTCTTTAGATACTTGTCATAAGTAAATAAAGATTTCACCACTTGGTGACTTTCCTCCCCCCTAAATATGGCCAGTGATCGCCCAGAAATACATCTCAGTTCCCCCAGTCTACTGGCCATTCCGGCCACAATTCAGCTACCGCAAAACCAGTATAACTTAGCTCAGATATATTCAGATTCTCACTTCTCAGGCCTGGCTTTCCAGGAAACCTCTCTCAGACCTAGCTAACTAGGAAATATAGTACCACTCAGCTTCTCAACTCTCAGACCTGGCTTACCAGGAAGATATCTCTCAGACCTAGCTTTCTAGGAATTACTTCAGATTAACTTGGCTTCTTTAGATACTTGTCATAAGTAAATAAAGATTTCACCACTTGGTGACTGTCCTCCCCCCTAACCCTAACCCCTACCCTAACCCTAACCCCCTCTCTTTTCTTCTTAACTATTTTCCCACCCTCCCACCCCAACTACTCTTTTCTTCTTATTATCTACTTCTTCCATGTCTTTACCCAACTTTCACGCTTTACAGACTTCTTACCTTGAACAAAGAGTTTCTCTTCTTGAAGCTGAAAACTCAATGTTGAAATCTCAGATCCAAATTCTTTTCAAAACTCTTTCTGAACTTCACCCAGCCCTCTCCACTTCTCTTTCAGCTTCTTCCTTACCTTGCAACCCCTCAATTAGCTCTTCATCCAGTCAATCTGAAAATTCTCAGCAACCAGCAACTTCTACTACTTGTACTCAGACCTACTCCCAAGCACTTCAAGCTCATCCAAAACCAGCTGCCTTCCATCAAGACAGTCTCCTAAGCCAGTGCACTCTAAAGCCAGAAGAAGATTCCCTGTCAGCCCTGATACTCCTCCTACTGCCAACTGGGCTGTTTGCTATTTCAGAAATGCAGGATATCTCCCAGTATCAGAACAAAGAAACTACCTCAAGGACCTAGGTATTCATATGCCTAAGATTATTAACATTCAGTACATTGCCAGAGATCTCTTGGAAGTTATTCTTGACAAAGATATTGTTGAAGATTTTACAGAAGAAGTCAAAAATATGCTGGATTGGGAGCTCTCAGAGCATATATTCAGACATCATTTGGACATTCCACTCTTTGTGCCATTCTCTCTGGAAAAAGAACTCCTCAAAAGATTTACCAGCTTGTTGAAAAACTCTCCTTCCCTTCAAGTCACAAACTTCCTCAAGAAATACTACAGTGAGCAAGCAGTCTTGCTACACTCTCCTCTAGACTTTGATATTGAGGATATTTGGGATACAGCAAAGTCCAAGTTTATCTTGTAGGCTTCCTGCATCTCAGATATTCATATTCAAACTTGGCTTCTTTATTTATTATTTAAATAAAGATTTCACCCTTTGGTGATGATCATCCCCTCCTAATCCTCTATATCACGATTGATGATCTGACTCCGAATCCATCCATCCATCCATTAAATCACCTTACTAACTATTTTATTTTTCCTAGATCTGACCTTGCGATCGTAAAAAGCAGTCACAGCGCGCAACCCTAACCCTAATTTTGATCCCGCCATCAAAATCACCCAAAAATCTCAAAAATTGAAATTTGAAGCTGAAACTCTGGATATGCCACCAAAACCTCAACAGGAGCCCACTACACCTGAAAGGAAGGTTCTTGATTGCTTTGACAAGTCTGTCAAGAAGATTTCTTGCCCCAACTGTGGAAACAAAGGAACTATCAGAAGGAATGGAAGAGCTGGCAGACTCAGGAAGCTTACTTTTCTCTGCAAATGCACCAGGAATATTGGTATCACTCTGATGGAAGACATGCTTGGCAAGCTGAAGACTCCCTCTCCTCAAGCACTCTCTCCTGCCCAGTTTTTGAACAGGCTTGCCTCCCCTGCTGCTGCTTCACCAACAAGAATTGCCTCTGTTACTGCCTTGGATACTCCTTCTCCTCCTGCCAGGATATCTCCTTTTGTGCCTGAATCTGCCAGTCCACTTTCCTTGCCTCCAAGAAGCCCACTGTCAATGGACTCTATTCCTGCCACTGCTCTCCCAGATGCCAGCACTTCTACTGATGCATTTCTTCAGAGATTCCTTGCAATTGAGAAGAGAATTGCTGATTTAGAGGCTGCCAATACTGCCCTGGCTATTGAAAACAAGAGACTGGATGCCCAATGCAAGAAGCTCAAGAATGAAGCCAATACTGCCCTGAAAACTGCCAGAGATGCCTTGCAAAAAGCTTCCTTGGAGTGCCACTGCCTTACCACTACTGCTCAGCCCCAGCCTCCTGCTTCTGTTCCTGTTCAAGAGCAAGATCCTGTTCCACAGAAAAGCTACTCCAGTGTTTTACAGAACAACTGGATAGTGAACTCTGTTCCTCCCAGAAAACCTGCTTCTACTGCCTTCTCCCAGGTGACCTCAGTTCCTGCTTCAGTCTCTGCCTCTCCACCTGCACCAGCTGCCACCACCTCTACAGTCACCTCAGCTATACCTCAGACTTATGCAGGCAAGGTTCTAGCAAGAATTATCAGCACATCCAGCTCCAGTACTATTCAGCAAGACACCATCAAGAAAACCTTCTACTGAGAATGTGGACTCCAATCTGACTACTGCAGCTCCATTGCAACACAGAAGGACTTACAAGCCCCCAGCAAACCTACCACCAGCTTCTACCTGGACTGTGGTGTACTTGAAGCAAGTTCCCTGGACCCCCATTTCCAACATCAGGAAAGCACTCAAGGCATGCAATATTCAGCTCTCAAGAATTGTCAACCTGGCCTGGAGAAAAGGGAAGATTCTGGAGGTTATCCTAGACCAAAACATTGCTGACCCATTTGTTGCCTTTGTGGAGAAGAACCTTAACTGGCTGAAAACTGACTTCAAGATAGTGCCTGAAGAATCTGAATCCTCTGACTCTCTACTGTTCAACAAGCCTCCAGCCCATGTTGCCATTCTGTCTTTCTTTGCTGCCATCAAGAGACAAGCCCCCTCCTATGATGTGGCATACTTCCTCAAGAACCATGCCATTTCCCTCCTTGCTGACTTAAGTGATCCACCATTTGAAGAGCTCTGGGACTCTGCAGGTCACATTGTTAATGCTGCCTCTGAAGAAGCTACAACCTCTGCCTGACTACCTGAAGTTCTGTTGCTTAACTGCAACAGCATACAGCCATCAAGACCAACTCTAGAGAGACTTCTTTCAAGATTTTCCCTGCCTGTGTTTGATTGATGTCCAGCTACCCTCTATACTTTTGACTAATCTATATTGCTTTTCTACTCCTAGAACAAAGAATACCTCCTCTATCTGCTTCATCTCTTCTACCATCAATACTCCTCAGCTCTGTGTTCCTCTTTACTCCCCTTACTGTGCTGCTCTCCAGTTGCCAACTATCAGTCTGGTGCTCTGCTATCTGCCTCCAAGTCTAGCCCTTCAGGAAGTGCAAGTTATATGCCAGAAGGTTCAGCAATACCAACAGTCTATATCAACACCTTGTTATCTTGCTTGGAGATCTCAACATTCCCCATCCTGAGAACAAGACTACTCTGACTGCAAGAATGAAGCCAAGGTCTACATTCCTACTGAACTTCCTGAGAGAAAGCCATCTGCTAGCACTAGGTGCTCAATCTGAGAAAAGATGTGTTGACTGGATCTGCCCTTCTGCTGCTGCCCTCTACTTTGTGAATGAAGTTAAGCAATTCTCTGGAGCTGAGCTAGGATCCTTGAGAGCCTCTGACCACCCAGCCTGGTCCCTTTCTATGCAACCAGTTGTGAAGAGAAGCTGCCAAAACTTACTGTGCTCACCCACAAAGCTACCAAGAATCAGAAGAAAGACTTTGGGAACTACTTGAAGCTTGCCAGTTTGCTACTTTCTCTGCCAGATGATCTCAACTTTGCCTGGCTCTTTGTGAAGCATCTTGATTCTGGTGTCTGCCTCCCTCTCACTGCCATGCAAGACTACTGCTGTTACCTCAAGAAAATGGGAATCCATTGTTTCAGCCCTGCAACAAAGCTACCTGAGCTTCCCTAACCCAAAAACAGAGAAACTCCTCCTGACAGCAATACACCACTCCAAGGCAATTCACCACACTCTGCATACTCAGCTCTGGGATCATATTATGAGTTCCTTGCCTCTTCAATCTTCCAACTCTATAACAAGAACAGTATCAAGACTCTACAGGGCAATGAGGCCCTCTTCCAGGAAGTTACCTTCAACAGAACAGCTGGCTAACATCTTCTTCTCTACAAAGCAGTACTCAACTCCTGGCTTTCATCCTGACTTCCAGACTCTGCCCATCCCACTTGCACTTGATCAAAGGAGAATCCATAATGTGCTCAAGAGGCTTCCCAACTCTACTGCTCCAGGTGTGGACACAATCTCTTATGAGCTTCTGAAGACTAGTACCAAGGCCATGTCTGCACTTCTGCTTCCACTGTTTCAGCAATGCTCAGCCCAGCTTTCTACTCCTGAGGAATGGTCCTTTGCAAATGTTCTGCCACTGTACAAGGGTAAAGGAAAGCACCTGGATCCTAGCTCCTACAGGCCAATATCTCTGCTGCCCACCTGCAGAAAGGTGTTTGAGCTTCTGCTTGCTCAGGAGCTCTACTCTGACTCCCTCAAGTTTCATCCTGCACAGTTTGGCTTTGTTCCTGGCCTCTCCTTGGAATATGCAGTCATACTTAGCCAAGATCACTCTCTCCAGTGCAAGTATCCCTCTGTTCTGTTTGATATTACTAAGGCCTTTGATTCAGTTGACAGAAATCTGCTTTGGTCCAAGTTGCAATGCTTCTCCAGTACCTCTCTCACCCTCCTTGTCAGGTCTCTGTTTCTGGATCCACAAGCAAGAATTCTGCACCCAAGTGAGCAATCAGCTGTTTTCTCAGTTCCTAATGGAGTGGTTCAAGGCTCTGTGCTTGGTCCTATACTGTTTGCCATCTTCCTGAATGATTTCCCAAGACTCTCAGCTGACTGCCTGGTTACTCTCTTTGCTGATGACATCAGAATATCCTCCTCCAATGTGCAACAAGACTCCCAGACCATCCACCAGTATCTGCAGAAGAATAATCTCCAGCTTTCCATTGCAAAGACAGTACCTTTGGGCTCTCCCATCAACTTGGAGAACTCCACTCTACCTGCTCAGGTTTCTGCTACATATCTTGGCTTTCCTTTCCTTCCTACTGGACTAGACTCTGGAGCACACCTGAAGAAGAGAATTATCCTGGCAAGACAGGCACTCCACAAGCTACTGGCTGTTACTCCTCCTACAACTTCAGCTCCCAGCTGCCTCCTTCTACTCAAGCAGTTTGTCTTCCCTGTCCTGGAATTTGGCTTACCACTTCTCTCTCTTACTTCTAGAGACTGCACTAAGCTTGACAAGTTTGCAGTATGGTGCATTACCTCCTTGGTGCCTCATTTGCCTGAATGCCCCTACAGACATGCTATTCTTGGTGCTTTTGGGTTTATGCCCTATAAGATCAGACTTCTCTACCTTAGAACCAGATTATACCTCAGACTTCACAACTGCAACAACCCACTGATTAAGGCCTGGAAGAGAACACACCACACAACACCTGACTCCTGCTGGAGAACTATACTTGGAGATCCTGAAGTCAAGACGTTTGCTCACTATATTCTGCAGTCAGAAAAACCCAAGCTGGCCTACCTGAAGTACTTGACAGACCTTTGGCAGCAATATCTGCAGCAGCACACTCCCTTTATGATGAATATCAATCCTTATCACATTCCCCTCATTAATGTTGTTCACAAGTCATTCTTACCTCTCTTGCTACCCCCCTTCCCACTGAACAGTGTCTTGAGCACTGAAGAACTATCATCACTTCTTATTAACTTACCTACAAATTCCCCTCAGCTACACACTCTTGTATCAAAGCTACAACAGTAGCGCTGGCTTCTTTGTTTCAACTGAAATAAAGATTTCACCTGTTGGTGACTGTCTCCCCCCAACCAAGAACACTTAGCCTTGTGGTTATCCCTAACCCATCCATACCCATGGTTGTGGGTTCAAATCCTGGATCCAGCAAAATTTGATTAATAAATTGATATGTGCTCATTGGGAGATGGCTTGATCAACCATTGGGCAAAGTAAAGGCTCCGATTGGCTGAAATCCTTGAAATGCTAATTGGCCATATTTGCCTAGTAAATTTGGCCTGTGATCGCCCAGAAATTCATCTCAGTTCCCCCAGTCTACTGGCCATTCCGGCCACAATTCAGCTACCGCAAACCAGTATAACTTAGCTCAGATATATTCAGATTCTCACTTCTCAGGCCTGGCTTTCCAGGAAACCTCTCTCAGACCTAGCTAACTAGGAAATACAGTACCACTCAGCCTCTTAACTCTCAGACCTGGCTTACCAGGAAGATATCTCTCAGACCTAGCTTTCTAGGAATAACTTCAGATTAACTTGGCTTCTTTAGATACTTGTCATAAGTAAATAAAGATTTCACCACTTGGTGACTTTCCCCCCTAACCCTAACCCTAAATAAAGTACGCGATATCAATGCGATTGAGCCGATGATGGCAGAGCGAATGCTAATTTTCAATCTGATAAAGTTAACTAACTATTGCTACCATCAACGTTGTAACCATGTTATAATGGTTCCCATGCTATATATTCCCGAGTGTACTTGGCAATGAACTCAGCAGTTCTCAAAGATGCGTGCATTCATTGTATCATTGATCTTGGGCCTTGCCTCTCTTCAAGCCGCCGTTGCTGCTCCAGTCCCATGCTCCGAGTCATGCAACCGTGAGCATAGAAGAGTCCGTTATCGCAGGTATTCATGCTCAGACCAAGCAAGAAACTGCTACCAACAAGTCCAGGTTCAACCCACTGTTGAAACGCCAAACGTTCAAGTGCCATTGTTGCGTCAGGTGTTCACCACCGTGACCAGAAAGCATGACAATCTGAACACTGCCAACGCCAACAGTGACAAGAGTCTCGATGTTCAGTTTCAAGCAGGCCCTAGCCTCGAAGTAGAAGGTTCAGCCAAACAGAAGGGTGCTGAACACTCCGAAGATGGCTCTGGTTACCCCATAGTTATGGTTCAGCCTGCACAAGATGAGACGTACTCCACACCAGTAGTGGACACCCAATGCATCGAAGGATGCTCTGACCAAGATACACAGTACTCTGAGCCCATGGAGGATGCTCAATGTGACGATAACTGTGCTAATCAGGATTCACAGTATACGGAGCCCATGGAAGACACTCAATGAACCAACGACTGCACTTAAGTCCAAATCCAATAAAGTTTCATTATTTTTCGCCTCATATATGATAGCAGAAATATAGCCATTACCGGCATGGGAACAAGAGCGTTTGACAAACTCAACACCACGCCAATTTCCATACTTCCTTCCGATGACCCGAAATCCAGCTACCAATTCAGGGGAAGGGTAAGAAACTGATAAGACTTGGCTGTGCACGTATCGAAGTACTGCTTGGAGGTATTGGGTGGCTTATTTAATAAGCTCAACCCGGGCTTATTCAATTTGGAGATTGGGCATCCTAGAGTGTCCTGAGCGCACATATAATATGCGTCACAGACGAGCGATTCGTGTGATAATTATGCAAATTAGCGCTTAAGCGACTCTTTCCCTTACTTCGATCTCTGTTGATACTCGCCATTGTTCCACCCATCCCTGTGGGCACATCTCTTATGTGTCTTTTTTTCCAGTGTTCATATTTGACAGCTTATTTACACAATAATTGTGTGTACTTGATAGTCTACATAAATAGGGAAACTGGTGTGACATCGATTACATGTAAGTAATAAAATGTAGAAATACCAACAACCTGTTCTCATCAATAGCTGTCTCTGTATCTACGTCTACACGATGGCTGATCATCGTGGTTAACCAAGTCTTGGTTTTCATCCTCGTCTGGGGTAAATGATTGCACATATGTCGACGTAGATGGTTGGAAAGTGCCCGAGCATTCTGTACGGAATTAGTTTCAACATTGTCCAACTAGGGATAGGTGATCGGGGACTCCAGCTGGTAACCTGTCGGCGCATATGACATCGATGGTTCAGTCTCATAGTCCACTTGGACACCCTGGTCTACTTATTGGTTGTCGTACGTAGCAATGGGCAATGCATAGGATACACCGAATAGGAATACTAAGGTGGCTAAAATGCGTGGATAAAATGCGTGGCTAAAATGCGTGGCTAAAATGCGTGGATAAAATGCGTGGCTAAAATGCGTGGATAAAATTCGGAAATTACGTCACATATTGGCTCTTAGTTACACACTGGAATGCAAAAAGTTGCTTTTGTTTTTATCAACCATCAGCAGCAGCCGAAGCTCAGTTGATAGCTATTCTATGTGGCCAATCATCAATAAAAACAATCCACAGCCAATTAAACCTATGTATCATCAATCTACGTACTTCATTGCTAATACCATCATCGATTTATTGCTCACCACGATTGCTCACCACGATTGCTCACCACTATTCCATTTTAGTAGTTTATTCAATATTGCTCGCAAATTGGAGGGTACAAAACCAAAATGATTCACACTATTGCTTGAGGAGTCATTGCCAGAATCTTCACGATGCTCATTCCACTCATCCCTGTGGTCACGCTGTCTGGTATCAGTTGGTGTAATCTTGTTTGCAGAAGAAATGTATGTGTTGGATAGCTTGCAGAGATAGCGATTATATGATGGGAATGATTGTGAATGCCAAATAAGTGTTTACGATTGAGTCAAAAGCTGCCTCTGTATCTACGTTTACGATGGCGTCGTTGGCAACGTTTACACGAAGACTGATCGTCGTCGTCTTGAGTGTCATCCTCATCGGGAGTAATTGATTGTACATATGTTGGCACAGATGGCTGGTACAACGTCTGATCTACTTGCTGCACTTGCTCAAATTGATTCTGGTTGGAAAGTGCCTGAGCATTCTGTGCCGAATTTGTCTGAGCGTTGTCCAACAATGGATAGGCGTTTGGGGACTCTAGTTGATAGTATGTTGGAGTGTATGACATTGATGGTTCATTGCCGTCCATTGGTCTACTTGCTGGTTGTCATACGTTGCAATGGGCGATGCATAAGATACACCAAATAGGAATACTAGGGCTGATAGAATGTGGAAAGTGCGTTGCATGTTGGCTCTGGATGACACACTGCAAGGCAAACAGTTGCTTTGCTAGATTCATCAGCAACCAAACCCAGCTTACTAAATTATGAAGCAAAGGCGAGTAGAGTTAGTCAGCATTCACTTTCATTGCAATCATCAGCGATTATCAGCAACCAAACCCAGCTTACTAAATTATGAAGCAAAGGCGAGTAGAGTTAGTCAGCATTTCACTTTCATTGCAATCATCAGCGAATAGGTGTTGATTCACACCGTAATCCAGGCGGCCAACCACTTCAGTACATCAAGAAAAATAAACAATCCTCTTCATTTCTGGGCTTGCGGTACCACTTTGGAATGACATACACGGTAGTGAAGGGACAATGACTTGAGGTGAGCACACAGGAATGGCTTCGTTCTTGATCTCATTGTCGAAGGGCGCTAAGCTACTCCGGTGATATAGTAACCTGTGGCTATTTTTATGAGTATTATGGGATTATGAATGAATTGATAGTATACTGAGCCAGATTTACGATTTTGCATTATGCTTTGCATCAACCACCTTAAGTCCGCTTAGCTAAGTCGAAACATGAACCTAGTGTCGTGTTAGTTTGAAATCATAGATTCATGGGAATAGTAATTGCTGAGGGTATCAATGTGTATTTATCACACCAACTTTTTTTACTTTTCTTCTGGCCATCATCGCTGCTCCAAAACAACCATAAAAGAGTCCATTATCGTAGTTCGTCATGATCCGACCGAGCATGTAATTGCCACCTGCAAGTCCAAGCTCTGCCAACTGTTGAGACTTCGAATGTCTAAGTAATATTGTACGCTGAGGGATGCGTTGATCAGGATATGCAGTACACTGAACCCGTGGAAGATGCTCAGTGTGACAGTGATTGTGCTCAGCAGGACTCGCTGTATACTGAATTTATGGAAGACACTCAGTGTACCAACAACTGCACATAATTCAATAAACCTCGATCATCCATACCATTTGCTCTAACTTGATTGCTAATGACTAAACCATGTCAAAATCTAAATGGTTGTTCGAAATAATGATCATCGACTAATAGAGCCAAGGATGAACGTCCTACAACTGGAGAAACACTATATTGCAATAGAACAAAATAAACACCATTGCTTGATTAAGGGACTACCTTTGTTTATCTTTGTGGGCTCATATCTTCACAAGTCGTTAGTTGATGGGTAACAAAAGCAGGACATAGAATGTGAATTCATGGCCTCAAGTGAGTCAGATATAGGGTGTAGTATAGTAGACTATGCCAAATACCACCATAAAGTGAGCTTACGACTGGTTTTACGCTATTCATCAAAATGCAGCTTACTCTAACTTTACTCGCTTTGTACTTTGCTTCCATCCATGCATTCACTGACACAGAAGATACCTCTTCTCAGGTTAGCTATGGTGACAGTTTGTGCGGGGAGCAAGTAAGTCCTTGCTACCAAGAAACTTAATTGCCTGCAGATGACTATTAGCCGGAACAGGACGAGGGTGATCACTATATGGATGAGAATGGGGGTGAAGATGAAGGCGAAGGTGAAGGTGAAGACTCGATGGATGGCACTACAACTCAGCCAGAATCATCCTACGAGATGCCCAACTTCAATATAGCCGACCTGCAACCAAGACAGGCCTTGTTGGACAGAGTGAACGCTCAGTCATCCAGTGATGCTGATGCCCTGTCGAACTCTAATCAGTTTGACCAAGCGCAGGTAGTCGACCAAACCCTCTATCAGCCTAAGCAGCAACAGCCCCGGATCATCATCACCCAGCCAGCCGCCCGTAGCTAAGAAGAAGTACAAGAGGTCGGCACATCAAGATCAGATATTTCAGTGGGAATCAATACATTGATTAAATAAATGTATCATTTGGTCACCCTATATTAATATGAAACATCATCAGCCGTGGTTCGTGAATTACCACACTACTGCTGAAATATCAAAAGCATATGCGTATATATTAGGGTATACATTGGTGTATTTATCCGTGTATTTATCCGTGTATTTATCATACTGTAATCATGTAGACTACGCGATATCAATGCGATTGAGCCGATGATGGTAGAGAGAATGCCAATTTTCAATCAGATATAGTGTGAGTTCATCAAAGTTAACTAACTATTGCTACCATCAAGGTTGTAACCATGTTATAATGGTTCTCATGCTATATATACCCAAGCAATGAGCTCAGTTGTACTCAAAGATGCGTACATTCATTGGTCTTGGGCCTTGCTAGCAACCAATCCAGGCGAAGGGTAAGAAACGTCATGAAGGTAATGAGTAGCTTATTCAATTTATGTGGGGAAATCGGGTCTCCTTGAGTGTATTGTCACCCCAAGCTAGGGTCAGCTATTATAGAGGGTAGGATACATGATAATGTAAGGAGAATGCGGTGCGTGTCAAATCCAATGATCCGTTGTCGTCACTCGAGTCTTGAGTGTCATCCTCATCGGGAGTAAAAAATTGCACAAATGTTGGCGTAGATGGTTGGTACAAAGTTTGATCTACTTGGTGCACCTGGTCATACTGATTCTTGTCAAAATGCACCTGTGTGTTCTGTGCGGAATATGCCTGAGCATTGTCTAACAATGGGTAGGCGTCTGGGGACAATAGTGATAATATGTTGGTGCATATGACATTAATGGTTCATTGTTGGCATTGAAGAATCCCATAACAAAACACTGACATGCTAAAGAATATGAACCTTGACTTGACTAAGGAAAGCAACATTGCCTGCCTTGTACATTCTTGCATCTTGCTCACCTGAAAATGGATCTTGCCACTCCAACTCCGCCAATGTACAACTCTCCAGCCGCTCCTAGGGGAACTGGCAGTCAATTACACTTTGGTACTACGTCCCCATGTCAGCGAGCTCACTGTTGCTTCCGTTGGCTCATAGTCATTCACAATACGGCTGTTTGGGATCAACGGTTGCAGGCTATGAATTAGTGATGCTGGGAATGATTCTCCCCCCAAGATCAGCGTCAGAGGGTTTACTAAGTGTTTGGAAGATTGCGGGTGGCAAGAGTACTCAAGATAGTCCCACAGTTGTTGCTGATTTACGCTTTGTAAATCATGTTTACATATCTAAGATTTACTGAAGGTCATTATCATATACACGGATGAGAGATACTGTTGGGCAGTCTTCTTCCAGGAATCCTTGAACAGCTCAAGATCCAGGGTGCCTTCAAGTGTTATCATTGACTGTACTAGACAAGTGGATGGTGAGGAAGAGGCGCTGGCCATGGTGCTCATCACCAGCAGCGGGAACAAACTGAACCCAATGAGAGCCATTCTTCCTGAACCAAGAACAAAACGCGTCATGATGTGCCATCAACATATTGGGTGCATTGATTAGGGGAGATTTCAATCTCAACAGTAAGCATTGATTGTCGCAATTCTTGCATTCTTCCAAGAACCATAGTTGGATAAGATCAGGCTTCCGACACCCACAGATGGTGTGTCGTAGCTATTTCCAGAGGAGGTGGAGAGCCACTGAGCTTAACTACTGCATAGCCTGTCACGAAATCTTGGTTTGCTTTACTACCGCGTGGTGTCAAGATATCCCAAAGCTTCATCAAAACTACATTCTACCTACTACTAGTGCCATACACAAATGCGTACCAACTCCCCAAAACCTTTAGTTATGTCTTGTGTTAAATGTTGTCATAAAATCTTGGTTTGCTTTACTACCACGTGGTGCCATGATATACCAAAGCTTCATCAAAACTACATTCCACCTACTACTAGTGCCATACACAAATGTGTACCAACTCCCCAAAACCTTTAGTTATGTCTTGTGTTAAATGTTGTTGTCATAATATCTTGGTTTGCTTTACTACCGCGTGGTGCCGTGATATACCAAAGCTTCATCAAAACTATATTTCACCTACTACTAGCACCTTACACAAATGCGCACCAACTCCCCAAAACCGTTAGTTATGTCTTGTATTAAATGTCCTTGCCTGTGACCAGTTGTAATAAGCCAGTGCAGCATGTTCCAATTCAAGTGAAACAGCCTTCACTTCAAATGCTCTCAAGAATACGTCACCATATGTTTTAGTTGCTATAAAAGCTGCAACTACCGCCAGTTTAATGCAATCATGACTTTACCATCAGAAAATAATCACAATTCTAATACGGCTACTAGTTCCCCTAACACTTCTGTAACTTCCCCTGCCAGAGGGTGGTACTGGGAAATGGAGCCAAGTAAATCTGCGCTGGCATACTATAGGAGTAATCCACACAATGCTACTTGTCTAAAATGTGGTCCAGGTTATGGGTTTACAAAAGACTCAAATGGCAGTGGTTTAGCTACTTATGGCTGCTTCCGCTGCAAAAACTGTGCCACAAAATATAAGGCTTTGCAGTTCTGGACCGAATGCCTTTCTCTCTCAGCAGACCTACTGCCTGCAAATAACACACAGCATAAATCAAAATGGGCTTCTTGCTCTGCGTCAGAGATCAACAATCTTCCCACTGCAGAAGTAACACTGATTAATAATGAGAGTACAGCAATTCTTGCTACCTCCTCTGGAGAGCCGGAGTACTCAGGCTACTCATCAAATGATGAATCCAGTGATATACAGGTCAATGATGTATTTAGTGTTGAAAGGGTGTATCAGTCAAAACACCCTAAGAGGCGGAAGGCCCACTCACCGTCACATGAAGATAAGGTTGTATCAAGTGCACACTCACGAATCAATATATTAGAAAACAGTTTGAAGTCAGTCAATGTAAAACTTCAATCATTTGACTCCAAACTAGAGAAACTCACATTGCTGATTGAAAACCTGCTTGGATTGCAAACAGCCATCTCTTCTGGGTTGCAAAGCAGCTCTGCACTTGACAAGACTGCTTTGGCAGTACAAAAGTCACTGGTAGAAGAGAATGCGCAAATAAAGGATACATGCAATTCCCAACAGCGGGAATTGCAAATGCTAAAGAATGCAATCCATGTGGAAAAGCCAGCAACCCACATAGATGGGACGCAACAAGAAGCTAGCAATAAAGACTTGCAAATAAAAACGCCTGATAGCAAATGTATAGCAAAATCCAAAAGACCAACATTTGCAGAGATTGCCAAAAGATGTGCAAGGTCAGGAACAAAAGCAGAGATGGAAAGAATGGAGGCAGCCATGCGGAAATGTGTTGGAGCAAAGCCTCCATTTACCACTACAAGAGCTGAAGTAAGGCATCAATGCTGCCAAATTTATCTTCAGGGGATACAGCGACAGCCCATTAGGGATGTCAAGTCTATTTTATATGCATTGCGGTTCCAACTCTCCAAAATATGGAGTGTTGACTTTATTGGAAAAAGTACTGTGGAATTTACACTCTCTGCCTCATATGCTCGATCTTTTGTTACTCATATGCGCAAGTATCCCTTCCTGTCACTGCTCTCAAAGGTGAACCCCTCAGAGCCATTAGATCCTAATGCTTCTGCAGAAGTGGCGCAGAAAGTGAAAATGGCATATATGAAGCGAATTCAGCAATCTTACACCTTGTCAAATAACTCCCAGTATAAGCAGTACTTAGCTGACCTATGCAATGAATGTAGCATTCCCATATCACCTAGCCCACATGTAGAAGAGCCTTCCACTTCAACAGCTGGTGCAATGGATATTGCACCCAACCCGGATGAAATTGTTGTCACAGATATTGAGCAGCACTCCCCCCCTGAGTGCTGTCAATGACCCAGCCATCCCTCAAGATAGGGTATTGGAACTGCTGTGGATTAAGCATCGTGAAGTGGAAAAAAGTTACTTGCTTATTAGACAACCCATATGATATTATTTTTTTAGCTGAAACATGGTTTGTAGACCAAGCATTGCATGTGTCACACCCATGCTTTCTTGCTTCATCATCTCAAGTTGCTCCAAAGCCAGTACGTGGTCATCACAAAGCTGGTCTTTTATGTTTGATTTCTCCCCAGTTGCGGAGTCAGGTTTCAAGCATCATAGCTACAGAGTATACCATCACTATTGAATTATGCTCTGTAAGCATTATGGCGGTATATTTCCCCCCAGCTATGCCATGCTCAACCCTAGTGAGGTATCTGCCATGCCAACCACTCACAGCCTTGATTGGAGATATCAACACGCACTTTGGTAGTGCACATGGCGTACAGAGGGTGGGACCACAAGAACGCATTAATATTTTTGAGCAATTGGCATTGCAACTGGGCCTTCGGCATCTCATACCAAGCCTACCTAAGAATACCCCAGATCATGCATTTATCAGCCATAGGTACCCCAGTAAGTGGTCCTTTCAGTGTGAGACACTTAAGGCACACTCAGATCATGTATTCATGCTAGCAGATATTTCCTTACGTCAGCAAGTCATGCATACACACTATGAATCAGATGCTATCAAACTTTACTTGCAGCCATTAGACAACCCTATAATCCGAAAGTCTTATTAGCTCCCATTATGAGATGGAGTCACCAATGCTGGTGCCAGCTTGGAAGCTCCTTAGTCAGCTCAATAGCCAGAGCCCAATGCCAAAGATAACTGCCGCAATTGATGCAACCAGCACCCTTTTCAATTCAATAGTGGTCTCCACCTGTGAATATTTCCTTGGAAGTTACTCTGTGCAACAAAAGCATCAGACACCAAACTTGTCCACAATGCGCATATTTAAGATGAGCAACTCCAGGACTGCAGCTCAAGAGGCCTCTAGGCTTTATAAAAGTACACAAAGAATACAAAATGCGCATTTATTTATTAACTCAAGGGACACTTGCATTTCTGCTTTAGATGATGCGGTCAACTATTATAAGCAGATTTTTGCAATGCCCACTCCAACTGAGCTTTTGGAAGGTTATGTACCTCCAAGTAGAATGCACTTTAAAGACTTGCTTTCTTCATCCTCATCATTTGAGCTAAGTACGCTTGTGGATGTAATCCGCAAATATCCTTCATCTAAGTCATCTGGGATGGATCCATTGCACATCCGCATTATCAAAGCTCTGTCGCAATCATCAAGTTTTCTCAATGATCTGCTGCTATTGTTTCACTCCTGCCTTAGACTGGGTTGCACCCCATCTCAGTGGAACATATCCCATATTCATCCAATCCCAAAGAAGACTTCATCCACTACAATTGATGGATTTAGGCCAGTGGCTCTAACCACCATGTTCAGAAGACTATTTGAAGCATGTCTACTCAAGCACATGAACACATTAGAGCTGTCCAGACTCCATCCACTACAGGCAGGCTTCCGCAAAGGCTACTCCACCATTACACACTCAGTAATATCCCATGATCTATTCTATCTTATGGGAGAAAATACAAGAGCAAATCGCATATTCATTGATCTTAAACAGGCCTATGATCGAGTAATAATTCCTAAGCTACTCCACAAGCTACAGCTGCTAGGAGCATCAATGCAGCTTTTGAAGCTAATATACTCTTTATTTACCAACTGCTACTCTACTGTCAGTATTAATGGCTTGCGTTCATTGCCATTTCCAAGATACCGTGGTCTTTTTCAAGGCTCACTGCTGTCGCCATTTCTTTTCAATATTTACATCAATGATTTGGCTGGTGACTTAGCTTCATTTGCAAATACAACAACAATTCCTTCCGTATTGCTGTTTGCTGATGATATTATGCTTATACCAAGCACTATCAAGCATGCTAACTTGATGTTGGATAGCCTAAGTCTATGGTGCTCAAAGAATGCAATGGAAGTTAACATTTCCAAATCTGCATTCATCGGTTCAGATCCTTCATGGAATATCTCATGGGGTGGTATAAAGCTCCCAATGCCATCCACATACTTCTATTTAGGACTCCCTGTTACCAACAAAGGAATAGACTGGCCTCTGCATATTGAGCGCTGTGTGTCTAAGGCAGCAAGTACACTAGCAGTACTTCAGCACAATAGCTCTGGATGGCATCCACTAGTGAAGCTACATTTATTTAGGGATTATATCCGATCAAGATGGGAGTATGCTGCCCCTGTCATGAATATATCACTCTGCAAGTTGCAATTGCTAAAGCTTGAGCTTATTCAGCAGCAAGCACTTGGCTGGGTAGTGAATGCTTCAAACTATCACACTGGGCAGTATAAAAGACTGATTTGTAGCATATGTGGAATTGAAGCAGTTTGTGATCGATTTGAAACACTAGGAATCAAGTTTGGCAATCATTATGCCCAAGCATCTCCAAATAATCCACTGCAAAGCTTAGTGAGAGGCATTAAGACTGAGAAAATGCCTGTCTCCAAAGGTTCTCTGATTTATCAAGATATACACTGCTCAAAAGGTTACCAAGGATATTTGATTGAGAAAGAGTCTACACATGTACCACTTTCTGTGGCTATGGCTCTCAGAAAGCTTAACAATATTTCCAGAGTCTCAACATCAAGAGACAGAATTGGACTGATCTCAGCTACAAGTCGTCATTCCAATAGCCAGGCAGATGTTTCTTTCTACATCAGTGATTGCTTTTTTGCACTGCAAGCAATCAGATGGAGAATGAGTACTTTGTGCTTGGGTTCTAAGTGCCCAAGATGCAATAGCTACTTTCACTATACTCATGCTGAGAAGTGCTTTGGTTTTAAAGATACTGATGCACTGTTTCAGTTTCATTCTCAAAAAGCACTCATCATGAGGCTGTCAGCTATAATCTCAGCAATTAGGCCAGAGTTGCTGCATTCAACATATATTGAGTAGCAAGAGTGCCCTTATAGTATTAGTTAGGCATCATAGAGCCAGCAATAGCTATTCTTTCAGATGTTCATGTATAGCTACCTATTGTACTTTTCTCTTTGTATTAGTAAGCACTATATGAAATTCACAATAAAGTATCTAAAAGCCTAACCCTAACCCAGTAGCGCTGGCTTCTTTGTTTCAACTGAAATAAAGATTTCACCTGTTGGTGACTGTCTCCCCCCCTAACCCTAAGACTCCCAGACTATCCACCAGTATCTGCAGCAGAATAATCTCCAGCTTTCCATTGCAAAGACAGTACCTTTGGGCTCTCCCATCAACTTGGAGAACTCCACTCTACCTGCTCAGGTTTCTGCTACATATCTTGGCTTTCCTTTCCTTCCTACTGGACTAGACTCTGGAGCACACCTGAAGAAGAGAATTATCCTGGCAAGACAGGCACTCCACAGGCTACTAGCTGTTACTCCTCCTACAACTTCAGCTCCCAGCTGCCTTCTTCTACTCAAGCAGTTTGTCTTCCCTGTCCTGGAATTTGGCTTACCACTTCTCTCTCTTACTTCTAGAGACTGCACCAAGCTTGACAAGTTTGCAGTATGGTGCATTACCTCCTTGGTGCCTCATTTGCCTGAATGCCCCTACAGACATGCTATTCTTGGTGCTTTTGGGTTTATGCCCTATAAGATCAGACTTCTCTACCTTAGAACCAGATTATACCTCAGACTTCACAACTGCAACAACCCACTGATTAAGGCCTGGAAGAGAACACACCACACTACACCTGACTCCTGCTGGAGAACTATACTTGGAGATCCTGAAGTCAAGAAGTTTGCTGAATTTATTCTGCAGTCAGAAAAACCCAAGCTGGCCTACCTGAAGTACTTGACAGACCTTTGGCAGCAATATCTGCAGCAGCACACTCCCTTTATGATGAATATCAATCCTTATCACATTCCCCTCATTAATGTTGTTCACAAGTCATTCTTACCTCTCTTGCTACCCCCTTCCCACTGAACAGTGTCTTGAGCACTGAAGAACTATCATCACTTCTTATTAACTTACCTACAAATTCCCCTCAGCTACACACTCTTGTATCAAAGCTACAACAGTAGCGCTGGCTTCTTTGTTTCAACTGAAATAAAGATTTCACCTGTTGGTGACTGTCTCCCCCCTAACCCAAAGTAAAGGCTCTGATTGGCTGAAATCCTTGAAATGCTAATTGGCCAGATTTGCCTAGTAAATTTGGCCAGTGATCGCCCAGAAATTCATCTCAGTTCCCCCAGTCTACTGGCCATTCCGGCCACAATTCAGCTACCGCAAAGCAGTATAACTTAGCTCAGATATATTCAGATTCTCACTTCTCAGGCCTGGCTTTCCAGGAAACCTCTCTCAGACCTAGCTAACTAGGAAATATAGTACCACTCAGCCTCTCACCTCTCAGACCTGGCTTACCAGGAAGATAT
This sequence comes from Basidiobolus meristosporus CBS 931.73, assembly GCA_002104905.1. Lineage (NCBI taxonomy): Eukaryota > Fungi > Basidiobolomycota > Basidiobolomycetes > Basidiobolales > Basidiobolaceae > Basidiobolus > Basidiobolus meristosporus. The sequence continues at coordinate 95,281 of MCFE01000243.1, read as the reverse complement.
CTCTCAGACCTAGCTTTCTAGGAATTACTTCAGATTAACATGGCTTCTTTAGATACTTGTCATAAGTAAATAAAGATTTCACCACTTGGTGACTTTCCTCCCCCTAACCCTAAGGAATTCTAACCCTAAGGGACCAGAACCAAGAATGAGAGAAAAGTAATCCAATGGGAATTTAAAGTGTATGGGAGCAGTATGGGGGATTGCATCCCCCAAACCCCCTGCTTTTTTATTCTCTAGGGGACTGCGTCCCCCAGACCCCCTGCTCTTCTAACCTTTTCCTAGCCCTTACTATAACACCTTCACCCTAACCTAACCCTTTGTGGATGAAGTTAAGCAATTCTCTGGAGCTGAGCTAGGATCCTTGAGAGCCTCTGACCACCCAGCCTGGTCCCTTTCTATGCAACCAGTTGTGAAGAAGAAGCTGCCAAAACTTACTGTGCTCACCCACAAAGCTACCAAGAATCAGAAGAAAGACTTTGGGAACTACTTGAAGCTTGCCAGTTTGCTACTTTCTCTGCCAGATGATCTCAACTATGCCTGGCTCTTTGTGAAGCATCTGATTCTGGTGTCTGCCTCCCTCTCACTGCCATGCAAGACTACTGCTGTTACCTCAAGAAAATGGGAATCCATTGTTTCAGCCCTGGAACAAAGCTACCTGAGTTTCCCTAACCCAAAAACAGAGATACTCCTCCTGACAGCAATACATCACTCCAAGGCAATTCACCACACTCTGCATACTCAGCTCTGGGATCATATTATGAGTTCTTTGCCTCTGCAATCTTCCAACTCTATAACAAGAACAGTATCAAGACTCTATAGGGCAATGAGGCCCTCTTCCAGGAAGTTACCTTCAACAGAACAGCTGGCTAACATCTTCTTCTCTACAAAGCAGTACTCAACTCCTGGCTTTCATCCTGACTTCAAGACTCTGCCCATCCCACTTGCACTTGATCAAAGGAGAATCCATAATGTGCTCAAGAGGCTTCCCAACTCTACTGCTCCAGGTGTGGACACAATCTCTTATGAGCTTCTGAAGACTAGTACCAAGGCCATGTCTGCACTACTGCTTCCACTGTTTCAACAATGCTCAGCCCAGCTTTCTACTCCTGAGGAATGGTCCTTTGCAAATGTTCTGCCACTGTACAAGGGTAAAGGAAAGCACCTGGATCCTAGCTCCTACAGGCCAATATCTCTGCTGCCCACCTGCAGGAAGGTGTTTGAGCTTCTGCTTGCTCAGGAGCTCTACTCTGACTCACTCAAGTTTCATCCTGCACAGTTTGGCTTTGTTCCTGGCCTCTCCTTGGAATATGCAGTCATACTTAGCCAAGATCACTCTCTCCAGTGCAAGTATCCCTCAGTTCTGTTTGATATTACTAAGGCCTTTGATTCAGTTGACAGAAATCTGCTTTGGTCCAAGTTGCAATGCTTCTCCAGTACCTCTCTCACGCTCCTTGTCAGGTCTCTGTTTCTGGATCCACAAGCAAGAATTCTGCACCCAAGTGAGCAATCAGCTGTGTTCTCAGTTCCTAATGGAGTGGTTCAAGGCTCTGTGCTTGGTCCTATACTGTTTGCCATCTTCCTGAATGATTTCCCAAGACTCTCAGCTGACTGCCTGGTTACTCTCTTTGCTGATGACATCAGAATATCCTCCTCCAATGTGCAACAAGACTCCCAGACCATCCACCAGTATCTGCAGAAGAATAATCTCCAGCTTTCCATTGCAAAGACAGTACCTTTGGGCTCTCCCATCAACTTGGAGAACTCCACTCTACCTGCTCAGGTTTCTGCTACATATCTTGGCTTTCCTTTCCTTCCTACTGGACTAGACTCTGGAGCACCCCTGAAGAAGAGAATTATCCTGGCAAGACAGGCACTCCACAAGCTACTGGCTGTTACTCCTCCTACAACTTCAGCGCCCAGCTGCCTCCTTCTACTCAAGCAGTTTGTCTTCCCTGTCCTGGAATTTGGCTTACCACTTCTCTCTCTTACTTCTAGAGACTGCACTAAGCTTGACAAGTTTGCAGTATGGTGCATTACCTCCTTGGTGCCTCATTTGCCTGAATGCCCCTACAGACATGCTATTCTTGGTGCTTTTGGGTTTATGCCCTACAAGATCAGACTTCTCTACCTTAGAACCAGATTATACCTCAGACTTCACAACTGCAGCAACCCACTGATTAAGGCCTGGAAGAGAACACACCACACAACACCTGGCTCCTGCTGGAGAACTATACTTGGAGATCCTGCAGTCAAGAAGTTTGCTGAATTTATTCTGCAGTCAGAAAAACCCAAGCTGGCCTACCTGAAGTACTTGACAGACCTTTGGCAGCAATATCTGCAGCAGCACACTCCCTTTATGATGAATATCAACCCTTATCACATTCCCCTCATTAATGTTGTTCACAAGTCATTCTTACCTCTCTTGCTACCCCCCTTCCCACTGAACAGTGTCTTGAGCACTGAAGAACTATCATCACTTCTTATTAACTTACCTACAAATTCCCCTCAGCTACACACTCTTGTATCAAAGCTAGAACAGTAGCGCTGGCTTCTTTGTTTCAACTGAAATAAAGATTTCACCTGTTGGTGACTGTCTCCCCCCTAACAGGCAGCACTATGCAAAATCATCACCCAATAATCCTTTGAAGATATTAGTCAATAAGATTACTAACAACTTGGTCCAAGCTACCTGAAAGTCATTGGTGAGAAAGAAGATACACTTTCCTGATGGTTATAGAGATTATCTGGCCTCTAACAGTGCCAAGCCACCTAGAGAGCATATTCCTCTCTCTATAGCAATGCATAAAAGGAAGCTGGAGAGTATCTCCAGAGTTACTAGCTCAAAAGACAGAGTTGTGCTTATTTCTCATGAGAGTAGACATTCCCATAGTGGAGCAGACATATCCCTTTACATCAGGAGTTCCTTCTTTACCTTCCTGGCCATAAGGTGGAGAATGAGCACACTTTGCTTGGGTTCCAAGTGCCCCCACTGTAGCAGGTATTTTTACTTCTCTTATGTAGAGAGCTGCTTTGGATTCAAAGATACCTATTCTTTGTTCCAATTTCACAAACAAAGGGAGCTCATACAGAGACTTTCCACTATCATATCTGCAATTAGATCTGAGCTTCTGCCTTCCTGTGAGATCCCTGCCTTCCAGGAAGTGGTAGTATATCTCTACACTTTCACTTGGTTCTTTGCATTCAAATAACTCCCAGCTTTACTTCATTTCTAGCCTAATTTGTTGACAAATTTCTTTTCAGAACTCAACTCAACTTGATAAATCTTTTACCTTCACATAACCATAGATATATTTTCTTTTTACAATTTGCACTATTTAACTTGAATCAAGTTGAAATGGTATTAATATACTTGATCAGATTCAATAAAAGAATATAGACCCCTAACCCTAAATTTCAGTATCAAATGCTCAGAGATCCAACTGGACAAGAAACAGCCCAAATTACTATATCAATGAGGGTACCAACTTAGCCTATGCCTATTAAGTCCATATTGATGAACCCCAGACTCTAAAAGAGGCCATAAATAGCCCTCAGACAAAGTTTTGGAGATCTGCAATGACAGAGGAATATCAGGCTCTGATTGAAAATCAAGCTTGGGAGTTAGTCAAATTACCAATCAACTAAAAATCAGTTGGATGCAGCTGGGATTTAAGACTAAATACAAGGCTGATGGTACCATTGAAAGATACAAAGCAAGACTTGTGGCCAAAGGATACTCTTAAACAAACAGGCTTGACTATACTGAGACCTTTGCACCAGTAACCAAGTTTAATTCCATCAGATTGATATTGGCTATTGTAGCCAAGCATAAACTTTTATACATCAATGGATATAAAACTGCATTTTTGAATGGAGAACTTGATGAGGACATGTACATGGACCAGCCTGATGGGTGTGTTTACCAAGATAACCCCTGTTTGGTCTGCAAGCTTAAAAAATCTCTATATGGTCTTATACAATCACTGAGAGCCTGAAATTGCTAGATAGATTTTTATCACAAATCTTTGAGTTTCAAAAGAAGTAATGCTGACTATAGTATATACTATCAACCAGATAGGGCAAATCCAGCTCTATTGACTCTATATGTGGATGATTTTATTATAGCTGCTAATAACCTACCAATGTTAGAAGAGAGTAAATCCAGCCTATTTGAGGGGTTCAAGATGTCCAATCTAGGAGAACTCAATTGCTACTTAGGGATTACATTCTCCATAGACAGAAGTACCCAGACTATCACCCTAATCCAATCCAAGTATATTCAGGATGTACTAAAGAAGTACCAAATGGAAGACTGTAAACTGGCAGCTACCCCAATGGAGTCAAACCCTAACTTGGTCAAAACTCAACCAAATAAAGAGAGCTTGGTGCCATCTATAAGCCCTGACTTTCCTTATCAATCTATGGTTGGTAGTCTGATGTATATTAGGCCTGAAACACGTCCAGATACCTCATATTTGGTGGGAGTTGTCAGCCCGCATAATCCAAACTATGAATCTGATCATATTGCAGTGGTTAAGTGGATCTTTAGATACCTGAAAGGATCTGCTAGTATCTGCACAAGATACACTTAAAAGAGTTCAGAACAGGATCAAGTGGGATACTCTGATGCTGATTGGGAACAAAATTTGCATGATAGAAGATCCACCAGAGCATACACCTTTCTTTCCTGCAAAGGAGTAATTTCATGGAATTCAAGAAAGCAACCATCTGTAGCACTTTCCACCACAGAGGCGGAGTATATGGCAGTCTGTGAAGCTACAGAAGAAGCAATGTGGTTAAGGAAGCTTTTTACAGATTTAGGCCTATGTAAAAAGCACCTATTACTATATTTCAAGATAATCAAGGATATATACAATGAAAAAGAAATCCAGCTTTTCATGATGGAACTAAGCACATAGATATTAGACATTGTTTCATATATGAATTTATAGAGAATAAATTAGTTGGATTAGCTTACCGTCCTTCAGATGAAATGATTGCAGACATATTTACTAAACTACTAGCTAGTGTCAAGTTTGAATATCTTAGGTCAAAATTAGGATTTGTCAGTATGAACATTTATCTGAGTGGGAGTGTTGTAAAGATTTGTAACTCCACCTAAATACTTACCTAACTCAGTCACTTAGATCATTACCTTCATATCCTAGAGAATACTGACTGAATTCCATGTCAGGATTTACTTAGAATATTTACCTAGAACATTAAAATTAGATAAGTTGTCCAAACAGCCCCAAACTTTGCACACATGTTGTTGGGACCTTCCTTAACCTATTGTATGGGTTTGTTGTGCCAAGACCATGTAAAAGTATAAATACAACTTTTACATTCAATAAATCATTAAGTGAAACCCCATATTCTACTTGTACTTCCAAATCACTTCCAAAATCTCCAAGACTCTTACAACACTTTATAATTTGAGTGCTTAGAGTTAGAAGGAGAAATTGTAACCCTTGGGGACCCAAGTCAAGAATGAAGGTAAGATAACTTAAAGGGACTTTAAAGAGTAGGGGAGCTATATGGGGACTGCATTCCCAAAAATCTCTGCCTTTACAGTTTAAAGCCAGGGTATCAACTGTTAAAAAACATTGTAATTAAGGTAAATAACATCTCCAACATTGTCAGTACCATATATGATGACTGTACACAAAGAAAAAATTAAGAACCTGGGAAAGAAGCTCCGGGACTATACATTAGAGCATCATATATGTGGGTACCATTGTCAAACATCTATTTCATTCTGCGATAGGAGCATGCTTTGTTGCAAATGCAGTCTTAGAGCTGACACTACCATGTATGGCTAAAGGCTGGTGCCACACTAGCATGACTACCACTATTGCCCTGGATTAAACTCATGGCAATGCTATAATTGTTGTCGTATTACCACATGGGGAAGTGTAACCTAATAGAATCCACCGGTCTGGAAAATGCTCTAAAAGGCCCCGGGCACTATTGCAAGAGTGGTGATAATATTGTTAGAGATTGCGAGTGCTAGGTTCTCACCATAAGATTTATGAACTAGGCAAGTGTTGATAAATGCTTATCCATAAACATAGGTCCATACATGCAATATTTTACTCAGAAATCACACGCAAGGGCACTTAAGAGACCTTGCAGCTTTGGGGAATCTGCTATATCCAGCTTTATCAACAATGTAGGAGTTACCGCCGCGGAGTAAATAGTACACTGTTGGGTGCCAGTAACTCATACAAAGGGTTTTCTGTCTTACTGAGATCATAAGAAGCACAGTGATTCAGGGCATTCAGTAGTCATATGAGATCATCCACTGATCCTTCTAATGAAAATACCGCAAGCTAGGTCGTACTCAAGGGTTGTGGGCAAATATCCTTGACATGCTTGCGTACAAAATCGGTAATGACCATACTTTTACAGAGTCAGGAAGCATGATACCATCTGGCAGCCAATCAAAGCACCGACTGTGAATCTTCGCTAGACCCTGGAGAGTATGAGTTAATAGACTTCCACCTCAAGGGTAAAGCCACGTTTAACATGAGTTCTGACTGGCTTCTTAGGGGCCTTGATTGCTGAGGCCTTGTACTGTGGTTATATAGCTTTTGAACACAGCAGTGAGTAGGGCTCGTCAAGTTGCGGTTGAATAAACCCTGTCAAGTTGTAATTGAGTAGACCTCGTCAAGTTGTTGCTTGGTTTTTAGGATGAGAAAATTTGAAGATACCTTGCCAGTGAAGCGGAAATCCACACCAATGTAAAAGTTATGATGCGCAAATGCGACCATCAGAAGCAGTCCTGTGAGCGTTCTAGCTACTCTTCAAGAAATACTGGAGTGCTGGAGGCGGTGTTGTGCTCGATCCATTGATGGAATTGCTGGGGTTCTCCAAGGACAGCTTTTTAATTTTATAGAGATGACTCTAGCAAAGGAGCCACAAGACATCATCAATAGCCTCAATGCTATCATTATGATTGATTAGTTAGCAGTGTTTGGAGTCAATGGGTATGGCCAGTTGTGGTGTAAAGCACAACACACTCTCACACTTTTAGCGTGCTTTTATCTTAAGGAGCCTGTTTGTCAGACTTTTTATACCAGTATGTAGTTTGCCAACTATAGTTCTCTGAATTTCACTACTTGGAGAGTGTCACTGCTGATCATTTTATCTTGCCTGACCTGTCTACTGTCCGAAGCATGTTGAAATATATTTTTCTTGCTTACTACTTCCACCATAGATAAGACCATTAGGATTACTCTTGACCACATCCGCGCACTTGCTTCCACGCCAATTGTGCAAGAGAACAACACCACACAGATGAAGAATCCATATGATGGCTTTCCTGTTTGTAATCCCGCATGGTTCTCTAGGGAGGTGGCGTCTGGATAAGCCCCTTCAGCCAAAAGGCCATTGAGGATAGCAATGTAGCCAATGGTGCTTATCACATATCCAAAGTTTAGGCAGTGTGCAAACATTGAGAATAACGGAAGCCATCTATTGCTTTTATGGCATGATTCCACAATGGCCCTGGCTCTCAATATAACACAATCATCCCTGCTGTCTCCGCTCTGATTGACACCGCCATTGTCATTACCTTCAAAATCACAGCTTCCAGCCCCGTTTCCGTTATTACCACCATTGCTAACCCCTCCGCTCCCACCATCACTACCGCTGCTACTGTTACCAGTATCAAAAGCACTACTACCACAACTACCATTCCCATTATCACCACTGCTACCGCTATTTCCATTGCCGTCACCACCTAATTTTAGCCATCAAGCCCTTTTCCTCCGCATTATTTAAGCAGGCTCTGTTACATGGCTACGTACAATCGACCAATGGATGACTGAAACTAATTTTATGCGATATATGATACCTGTTGCTTGACTAGCATGAAGTTAGTGTCACGAATAAATAAATGGTTACTTGAATGGCATTGAGAAAGCAATAGAGGTATGGCAACTTTCTGAGGGAATCCCCCATCCAGTCATGCAGCTTTCCTTCCTCTTTGCTTGTTGCAGCAATCATATCTTTGTGAATCTCAGGTATCTCACACCAACAACCTATGTACTGAGCAGTTGGATATCCGTGCATGGACAGCATGCATCACGATGGGTCGAATTGATGGATTGGGAGAATTGTTGTTATGATTCGGCTTCTTGAGAGAATTGTTGTTACAATTTGGCTTCCTAATTGACATTAATCTGGGATTTCTCTTGATTCATCGACTACTCTAATTTGTAGATTACAAACACGTCAGTGCGTTGGTTCGAATATGGCATTATTGATTGATGGCGAATCCATTTATTTACGTGTGACAAACTTCAGTTTATGATAGAATAATTTCCGCTATTTGATCCCTAGATTCTTGCAGTAAAGTATTGTGATTACCAGGAACAGTTAGAATTTCAACTGGGTCAGCGCAGTATGAAGATAATCCCAGGTCACTTGTTCTGCTCTTAGTACTTCTATAGTGCAATGCACTCAACACTGGGTTCCCTTCTCTGTTTTCTACCAACGACTCTGCTTTGACAAGAACGACATGACCAACATAGGTTGAGCGGCGCAGCAATTGATATGATGAATACATGAGTTTGGAGGCTCGGAAGTACTCGTATTGCTCATGGTTAAATATGTTCATTGCTTCGATACTCTGCTCTAGGCTTTGTGAATCAAAGGCAGTGATATCGCGATATGACGAGAGTGTCAATGACGGACTACTGTCAATAAATATCAGCTTTTTGACTTGTTCACACGCGGTCTGGAGCTGCTTAGCGATCTCATAAGCAATCATAGTCCCGGAGGAGTAACCCACAATGGTATATGGGCCATAAGGCTGCACAGACTGGATCCGATCAACACAAAATGTTGCGTATTGAATCACCGAATCTACAGGAGTTACACCTTTTACATATTGGAATGCAAATAATGGACAGCTATTCTGGAATGCAGCAGATAAAGGTATGAATGAGGAGCTACCACCATCACTACCGTGTATCAAAAAGACCGGAGGTAAAGTGTGTGTAATTTTGCGGCAGAGATCCTGGGCAGCGCCATTTAAAGCTAGCATGGGCTGATCATTCTGATTCAAGAAATCTATAGAGAAGTCCTGTAGAGAGCTCATCAGGTGGTTACCAAGCTCGTAGATGGTTGGATACCTGTATAATGTAGGAACATCAAACACCAAGTCAGTGATGATTGATTTAGACAAGTGGTGCATGCGCATAGCTGCTATGGAATTTCCGCCAAGCTCGAAAAAGTTATCCTTGATGTCAATATCATCCTTGGATATACCCAAAGTCTCACTCCAAAGTTGAACAAGTTTCCCATGGATAGAATAGGGCAATTTGAGGCTAGTGGACTTGACTGGTGTTGGCTTTTGCAGACCTGTAGGACGTAATGCAGCATAGTGGACTTTTCCATTGCTAGTCTGTGGCAAGCAATCCATGAGATCAATTACAGAGGGAACCATGTATAGCGGGAGACATTTCTGTAACATCATCTTGATACGATCTGTGTTCAGGGTGCTTGGTGTCAGGAATGCATGGAGTTTCTGTTCATGGAGTATTACTGCAGAATTTTGAACCATAGGTAATGCTGAAAGCGCGAATTCGATTTCATCCAGCTCGATACGGAAGCCACGTAGCTTCACTTGTCTGTCGCTGCGACCAAGTACCTCTACTTTTCCGTTGTCCATCCATCTGGCAAGGTCACCAGTTTTGTATAATCTTCCGTAGTTGAACGGGTTAGGGATGAAGTTTGATTGGGTCAGTGCTTGGTTATTGATGTATCCTCGAGCAACTCCCACGCCGCCAATGTAGAGTTCCCCAATAGCGCCAATGGGAAGAGGAGTTAGGGAGTGATTTAAGATATAGCATTGTACGTTATGGAGTGGGCTTCCTACATTGATACGCTCACCAGCTTGAAGAATAGCCACATTTGAGCACACAGTAACCTCGGTTGGACCATAAGCATTACAAAAGCGGGTTGCCATGGACCAAGTAGTACTAAGGCTAGGGGGGCACGGCTCTCCGCCTACAACGACGCATACCAGATTTGGATAGTCCTCTGGTTGGACACTCAGTAAGGCTGAGGGAGTGGTAAATACCGTATCTACCTGGGATAAAGCGTGGAAGAAATTTTCATCTCGTAATACCAGAGTACCGCCATTGCACAGAGTGTTGAAGATTTCCCACGCACACCCGTCAAACCCAATAGAGAAGAACTGCATCACTCGAGACAAGGGGCAAATATTGTAAAGGGTGGCAGCTTGCTGAGCAAGATTGCATATTCCTTGATGCTCAACCATTACGCCTTTTGGAAGTCCTGTGGATCCAGATGTGTAGATGACATAGGCTAGATCTGTACTGCGCGGTTGATGGCTCAATTCTCCAATAGCAAACATCTCAGGACCATTCACCAATATTACTGGCAGCTCATTTTCTAGTGGGAGTCTTTGCTTTAGCTTCTCGCTGGTCACCAAAAGCTTACACTCCGCATTTTCAATCATGTATCTAATACGAGACTGTGGTAGTGTTGCATCGATGGGCACATAGGCACCGCCCGACTTCAAAATTCCCAATATGCCAATGATCATCTCTATAGATCTTTCAGTGAAGAGAGCGATAGTGTCTCCAGGTTGAATTCGCTGGGATTGCAAGTAAATTGCCAATGACGATGATTTCTCATCAAGTGTTCGATAGCTTATTCTGTCTTCTCCCAACTCAACAGCCAACTGGTCAGGATTACGCTTAGCCCACCGCTCGAATAATTCATGAACAAGGCACTCCGTATCAGACATCTCCGACTGAGTGTTGTTGAATGAGTCTGTCACTAGACATAACTCTTCGGGAGTGATGCACTGAATATTAGTGAGAGGTATATCCGGAGAATCGAGCAGTTTGGATAATAGAAACTCGTAATTTTTGAGCAACCGAATTACTGTAGACTCTTCATATAGATCCTTACTATAGGTTACCGTACCAGTAAGTTGGTTTCCTAACTCCACCAGCTCCATAGTTAGATCAAACTTGGCAGAGGTGGCAATTTCGTCATGAATAGGTAAGATACTGATATCGAGATTGGTGTTAGCAGGAGTGGCCGAGTCATCTTGAAGAACGAACATTGTTTGGAATAGCGGGTGGATACTTGGATCCCGGTTAGGTAGCATTTCTTGAACGACTTGCTGGAATGGGACATCTTGATTTTCTATTGCTTCCATGAAGACATCGTTGACCTTCTGAACAAACTTCTTAAAACACTGTGTTCCAACCAGAGTTGAAGGAATCGCCAGGGTATTTGCAAAATAGCCTGCCAAATTTTGAATGTCCGGATGGTTGCGACCAGAAGTAACAGTTCCCACAACAATACGATCCGAGTTACAGTATTGGTGGAGAAGTAGCTGATACACTGCTAAGAGGACCACAAATGAGCTTGTGTTGCAAGATTCAGAGAACTTCTTAAGACGTGGAGATATGGTGCCTGTGATATTAATAGGGCAGGCGCCGCCTCGATAGCTAGGATATTGTGGCCTGGAATGATCAGGAGAGACAGTGGATATCGAGGGGGCATTGCTTAGCAGTTCTTTCCAATATGCCATCTGACGCTCTCCTTCGCCACCGTCTACCCACCTACGTTGATGAAGAGCAAAATCGGCATAAGATATGTCAAGAGTAGGTAATACTGGCTCAATTCCGATCGATAAATATTGGTAGAACGCAAAGAGCTCCTTGAGTAGAATGTTACAAGTCCAACCATCGGTAATGATGTGATGCATGCTAAGAATCAAGTGGTATTCCTGATCTTCTAGCTTTAGAAGCAAAGCTCGGAACAGCGGAGCAGAATACAAATCAAAGGGTCTGGAGATGAATTCTGCTAACAGTCTCTGTGCCTCTCGTCGATCTTGCTCCAAATTAATTGTCTCTAAAGGAAGCATAAATTCCGAAATTGGAACAACCTTCTGATAGGGCTCTCCATTTTTTAGAGTGAGGAAGGATCTTAAAGAAGCATGGCGCTTGACAAGTCTCATAAAGCTTTCGATTAGCCATTTGATGCTGAGTGTGTTTTTGATCTTGATGCAAAGAGGAACATTGTAAGCCGAGCTTTCAGGCTGCAGCTCATGCAATACCACTAGGTGCTCCTGTGCAAGTGACAAAAGATTGCTTTGATGTGGATCCGCCATAGGGGATATGCGTAGTAATTGTCTCTTGGTAGAGTTACCCTCATGGGATGCGATTATATTGACCAGTTCAAGTGGAGTCGGGTTTTTGTAAATGTCGGATATAGTCAGCGCAATATTTTCCTCTTGCTGAATGAAGTTACGAAGGCGGACTGCCTTGAGTGAGTGACCACCTAGCTCAAAGAAGTTATCATCATAGATAGGTCCATCGTCTTGGGAAGGGAAAGAGCTTCCATGAAAGCACAGAGTATTTTCCTCTCTAGGGCAGTTACAGGATAGATCTTTGATCTCTTGGCTTCTGTCAACAAACTTAAAGAGATGGCATGCTTCTTGAGCTCATTGTCATCCACCTTCTGGTTGGTAGTCAATGGGAGCATATCCAACGAATAGATATGATTAGGGATCATGTATGCTGGAAGTACTTTTGCAAGATAGCTCTTCACCGCAGTCAGATCAACCGCCTTGGGGGTAACAAAAGCAACCAACTTCATTTCAACTAACGCATCTTCTACCACCACCACACTAGACTGGTGCAATAAGTTGCATTTTTCAAAAGCCAATCTGACTTCATCCAATTCAACACGGTATCCGCGAATCTTGAGTTGGTTGTCGCTTCGGCCAAGAATCTCTAACATACCATCTGGCAACCATCTAGCTTTGTCGCCAGTGCGATACAACCTTCCATATTCAAAGGGATTATGAAGGAAGCTTTTCCTATTCAGCTCCTCACTTCCGATATATCCTCGAGCTATACCGACACCTCCAAGGTATAATTCACCCTTCGCACCAATTGGTAATAGGCGTTGATAGTCATCCAAAATGTAACACTTCATATTTTGAATAGGCTTTCCTACATTGATCTTGTCTCCGGCATGAAGAGTAGTGAAGTTTGAGCAAACCGTAGCTTCCGTAGGGCCATAAGCATTAACGAAGTTGACGTGGCCAGCCCAAGTAGAGGCAATCCTCCCGCTGCAACTTTCACCTGCAACTAGAACGGTTTTCAGATTATGGAAATCCCCAGGTTTCAGATCATTGAGAACAGAGGGGGTGATCAGCAAGGTGTCAACCATTGAAATTGTCGATGTGAAATCATCATTATCGCACAAAACCAGTGTGCCTCCATGGCACAGAGTTGTGAATATCTCAATGACACAGCCGTCAAAACCAATTGAAAAGAATTGCATCACTCTAGCACCGCGTTGGACATTAGCGATGTTGGCCATTATCACGTTGTATAGGCCTCTATGCTCCACCATGACCCCTTTAGGCATACCGGTCGAACCAGATGTGAATATAATGTACGCCAGAGAATCCGAGTTTATATCCATGCAGGTGACGGGCTCTGCAGATTCAATCAAGTCATCAATGTGAACAACCGTCTTTGCCTTCAGTAGTTCCACAAAATCACCATGAATCTTCTTTGTTGTCACAATGATGGGGCATCCGGAGGTATCTATCATGTGTGTTATCCTGCCAAGAGGAAGAGAGGCATCAATTGGCACATAAGCTCCGCCTGCTTTTAGGATTCCCAATGCTCCAACAATCATTTCGGGTGACCTGACTGTTAAGAGGCCTATGGCGGGATTTGGTGTTTGCAATAAAGAACCGAGGGTGTATTGAAGCTGCTCCACCTGCTGATAAAGCTCGGAATATGTCAAGGAGCAATTCCCCTGCTCTACGCCAACTCCATTGGGGTTTGCTTTCACTTGGGCATTGAACAAATCCAATATAGTCAGCTCTTCCGCATTGCAGGTGTTGGGTGGATTGAAGTCATGCAAGAGGGTTTTTCTTTCTGATGAAGATACAATGGAGAGATCTGAAATGGAGCCACTGGGCGCATGGCTGACCATACCCAAAATCACATTCTCAATGTAATGCGAAAATAGGGAAACATCATCTTCACCAAAACTCTCATTGTACAAAATCTTGAAAGCCAAATCCTCTCCGTCTTTTGCAAATGATATTGCCATTGGATACTCGGTGAACTCGAATCCACCAGCACTTGTCAATCTCAACTCCTCATGACAAGCTAGTGATGCATTACTAACATACGAGGGATAATTCTCATATACTATTATAGTATTGAATAACCCTCCATAAGGAGAGGTCCTAGACGTAGAGATATTGTCCGTCAGTGCTCTGTATTCGTGTGGAAGCATGGATGTCTGGCTATCATGAAGTTGCTTCAACCAAGGCGCAAGGCTAGAGGATCCATTGACTTGAACGCGGAATGGCACTGTATTGATCAAAAGACCAACTATGGACTCAACACCCATAAGTTCTCCAGCGCGGCCAGATACAGTGACGCCAAAAACTACATCTAATTGATTGGTGCAATGACTAAGCACTATTGCCCATGCAGCACGTATAAGAGTGGATATGGTGACCCTGCAGTTTCTGGCTAAACTTTCAAGAGAATCAAAAACTCCCTTAATCCCATGGATGGACTGTCCGTTACATTTCCGCTTTGTGTCGATTGCTAGGGAAGAAGGGATAAAAGTAGAGTTTACACCCTCCAAATATGACTCCCAAAAGGCCCGGGTGGCTACATGATCTTGTGCCTCATTGTACTGAACAAAGTCACGGAAGCGTGTTGTTGGTAGTGGGGTCTCTCCGCGATAGAAATCCATGAGTGTATTGAGTACTAGAGGAATCGACCACCCATCAAGTAAGGAATGATGTACCGTCCACAATAGTTGATGATGAGTTGGGGAGAACTGGAATACTGTAAGTCGCATAAGTAATTCTACAGGTTCGAACCCACGCTTTCGATCATTTTGGACAAAGCTCATTACAAATTGATCGGCGCCAATGTCAGGACAATCCATTAGTAAGCAATTTGGCTCGAATGATTTACGGACAATCTGAAGGTCATTATCATATACACCGATGAGAAATACGGTGCGTAAAATGTCGTAGTGTTGGGCAGTCTTCTTCCAGGAGTCCTTGAACAGCTCAAGATCCAGGGTGCCTTCAAGTGTTATCATCGACTGTACTAGATAAGATGAGGGGTCATCAATTAGCTGCATTAGTAGCCCGGATTGCAATGGCGTACATGGATACATATCCTCAATATCATTGGCGTCAAGGCCATATTGAGGAAGATAAACCGTAATCACATCTTCCAACTGTTTCTGTGATATGTTTAGAAGCGGAAAGTCCGAGGGAGAGCGAAGGGAGATGCCACGGCTCTGACAATACTCTAGAACCTCTAGTACAGCGGCCTTCCAGAGCTTCATCCACCTCATGACTGTTCTACGTGAATAAAAGCTGGTGTCATACCCAAATCTCAGTGTCGCCTGTTCGTCATACATAGTGCAATCAGCGGTTATTTTGTGAGTAAGATGCTCATTTTGTGCAATGTCGGAGTTTTTCAATGGGCTGTTGAGTTGTAATTCCCAGAGGCTATCGTTGGAGCTAGTTTGCCATAGCTTTCCATGATAATTGAATGCAATATCTGGATAGCTCTTAGTGATGGTATCTGCGGGTAAGCAGCTTTGAAGTAATCCAAAAATGAAGCCGTTTTGTGGTATGGAGCGTAGCACTTCTTTGACATGAATTATGGAGGCTGGGATGTTGTCTGGGGTATCGAGAATAAAAGATACTGGGTATATAGATGTAAACCATCCGACAGTTCGTGAGATATCCACGTTGTTGTCCCATGGCTCGCGTCCATGACCCTCCATATGCAGAGTTAGAGATTTTTCGCCCGAAAGCCTATGATAAGAAAGCAGCAGTGTTGTAATCAAGACTTCCTGTATTTTGATATTTGCTACCATACTTGCATGCAGTAGTTTTGCCGTTAGGTTTGGCTCCAAGTCAATAGAGCAGAACTCAATTGTAGGCAATTGTTCCTGAGCATAGGGGTCAGAGACTAATGAGAATATTTGCGTACTTTGGGGCCAAGGAGAATCAATCAAAGGAGCATACTTGTATAGATTCAGTGCCCACTGTTGGAATGGCATTGTCTTTGGTGGCAACTGCTCTCCTTCAATCAGCGACTGGAGATCCTCAAGTATAATACGCCACGATACAAGATCAACCACCAGATGGTGAATGGTGAGGAAGAGGCGCTGGCCATGGTGCTCATCACCCGAGGAGCCCCCATCCATGCCAAACTCCAGGTCGAATAGACACCCAGCGATCATTGGGCCTGTCTCGATGTTGAGTGAGGTTTGCATGGCAAGTATCTCCTGCTCCATCTCCGCAAGGCTCCTCACCAGGCTCTGGTGGAATACCACCTCCTCGCCAGCAGCGGGAACAAACTGAACCCAATGAGAGCCATTCTTACTGAACCGAGAACGAAGCGCGTCATGATGTGCCACCAGCATATTGAGTGCATTGTGAATCTGATCGACCTTCAGGGGAGATCTCAATCTCAACAGGAAGGATTGGTTGAAATGATGCTTGTTGCGAATCTTGCATTCTTCCAAGAACCATAGTTGGATAGGGATCAGGCTACTGACACCAACAAATGGTGTATCGTAGCTATTTCCAGAGGAGGCGGTGAGCCACTGAGCCTGACAGGAGAGTTCAATAATTGTCGGTGTCTGGAAGATGTTCTGGACCTTGATGCTGATGCTTTTCTTTCTTGCAAAGGATACTACCTGCATGGCAGTAATGGAATCACCTCCCAACTGAAAGAAGGAATCATAGATACTAATCGACTCAAGAGGTAGGCCAAGGGCTGCACTGAATGCTCTTGTAATGATTTCTTGTACAGCATTAGTTGCTGTGATAACTTCTTTTGTAGCCAACTGAACAGAGCTGATTATTTCCGACAAAGCTTGGTAATCTATCTTGTCATTACTTGTACGTGGAAACTTCGGTAATTTGAGGATTTGTGAAGGGATCATGTAGGACGGCAAGACTCGGAGCAAGTATTCTTGTAATCCTTGGGATTCCACACATTCTGGCCTAACAAAGGCAAACAGCTTTTTGTGATGTAACATCACCGCAGTAGCCTCAACACCATGGTATTCGGCTAACGCAGACTCAATCTCTGACAATTCGATACGGTATCCCCTCAGCTTAACTTGATTGTCAATACGACCGATAAGATCTACCTCACCATCCCTAGTCCACTTTGCTAAATCGCCTGTCTTGTACAAGCGACCATAACCAAATGGGTTGGGGATAAATCGGGATCCAGTCAATTCTGGTAAGCCTACATATCCGATTGCAATTCCTACTCCTCCTAAATAGAGCTCTCCGATTACTCCGTTTGCAACAGGTTGCATGTGGCGATCAAGTATGTAGCATTTGACATTTGCAATAGGCTTTCCTACTGTTACATGCTGGGTATCATAGTCCAATAGCTTGATGTTGGTACAGATAGTGGCTTCCGTAGGTCCATATGCATTGTAAAGCTTCACTGTGCTAGCCCAGGAGGCCACTATACTCTTTGGACAAGGCTCTCCTGCCACAATAATAGACTTAAGATTAGGATATTGCGCAGGGCTTAGAGTTAGCAGTACAGAAGGTGTAATGGCAATTGTATCCACACCCAAGAGTGTAGCGCCAAAATCCTCATCGCGCAGAACCAACGTTCCCCCATTACACAGAGTCATAAATATCTCAAAAGCGCAACCGTCGAATCCAATGGAGAAGAATTGCATCACCTTCATCTTGGGACATATTTGAATAAAGTTGGAAGTAACCAGATTGCAGAGGCCGCGATGACTGACCATACACCCTTTGGGTTTGCCGGTAGTGCCCGAGGTGTAAATTATATAGGCGGCGTCTTTATGCTGAGTCTTTGTCATTGAGCAGCTCGTCTGCCCAATACTATGTTGATCAACCTGCTCGAAGCAGAGATTAGGCCTGTTCGATATGTAGTCATGATATTGGTGCAGTAAGTTTTCCGATGTCAGGACAAGCTTACAATTACTATCCTGAATCATAAATTTGACGCGTGCTTTCGGCAAGGTAGCATCAATAGGGACGTACACACCTCCAGCCTTCAGGATGCCAATGATGCCGATAATCATGGTTACCTCGCGGTTAGTAAATAGCGCTATATTGTCTCCTGGATTCACGCCCATCATCTTGAGTTGCATTGCAACAGCGTTTGCGTTTCTGTTTAGTTCCAAGTATCTTAGGTTGGTAGCACCATGTTCTACTGCAATATTATTGGGATATAGCAGGGCATGTTGTTCAAATATTTGATGGATTCCTTCTTGGGAAATTGGTCGATCAGTTTCATTGAATTCCTCGAGAATTCTCCGCTTTTCATTGGCACTCATGTATTCGACATATCTTACGGGGGTTTTCGGCGAATCAGCTAATGTGGCCACTAGCGAAGCAAAATGTTGTGCGAAATCATGGATTCGACACTGGTCAAAGATATCCACGCTGTATGTTATGGTTCCAGAATATCCACCTACTGAGTTCCGTGCTAGCTCCAAGACAAAGTCGAACTTTGCAGAAGTCAAGTCAGTATCATATAAGCTTATATCTAGTCCCGGGACATCCACACTACCAATTGGATTTTCCTGAAGTAGAATCATGGTTTGGAACAGTGGGTGGTAAGATGGGTCTCTTTCCGGGGATAACTCGGAAACCATGTGCTGGAAGGGTAAATCCACATTTTCCATGGCTTCGAGTAGAGTCTCTTTCACTTGATAAAGGTATTCTTCAAATGTATGATCGCTCGATACATAAGTTCGCAATGCCAAGGTGTTCACGAAATAACCAACAATATTTTGAACGTCATGCTGATTTCTCCCAGAGGTCACTGTGCCCACTACTAGATCGTCGGAGTCGGTATATCTATGCAGCAGCACCTTAAACACAGTTAAAAAGAAGGTAAAAACCGTCACATTAGCCTTTTGCGAATAGGTCACCATTCTTTCTGCCACTTCTTGATTGAGATCAAATGTGTAGGAAGTACCACAGAAGGTCTGGTACTGTGGTCTAGGTAGGTCCAGTGGGAGAGTCGTGAACGTTGGAGCATTTTGTAACTTTTGCTTCCAATACTTGATTTGGGAATTCTGGATATCCTCGCTGAGCCACTGGCGCTGCCAGTAAGCAAAATCGGCGTATTGAGCCATGTCTGGGCATATTTCTATCGGAATTCCCTTTTGCATAGCGGTATAGTTGTCAAATAACTCACGCAATAGGATGGCGCATGATCTACCGTCAGTAATAGCATGGTGCATGTTGAATAGAAAATAGTAAATATCCTCGGCCCACTTGATTAGTAGCAGTCGGTACAATGGTGGCTGGTAGAGATCGAAAGGTTCATTGACATGTTTGGCAAATTGCTTATCCAATTGATTAGCCTTCTCAGAGGACTGGAGACTTGAAATGTCCACTATATTTAGGTTCAGCTCAAATCTATCTTCTAACACAATCTTCTGATAAGTCTGGTCATTCATCCATGCAAAATAGGTGCGCAATGAGGTGTGCTTTTGGATGAGGCTCCTGAGAGCACCAGTCAGTGTACCCACGTCCAAGTTTCCTCTGATTTTTAGCCCTACGGGAACATTATATACTGGCGAGGAGGGATCCAATTCATATAGTAGGATCATCTGTTCTTGCGCAAAAGAAGTAACGCACTCGCTGGAGACGTCTTGCATACGAGTCAGTGGAGTTCGACTAATTATGAATTTTCTATCTACTCCTGTACTTTTCAGCTTGCTGATGAGACCAGACATCTCCAGTGCAGTTGAATACCTGAAGACATCTGACATAGAGATCCGAACGTCGAAAAGCACCTGAATGGAATTCCGTAGACGCATTGCTGAAAGAGAGCAACCGCCAAAGTCAAAGAAATCGCTCAACATTGATAATTTGGTCTGCGACAGAACGTCCTCAAAGGCACTCAAGACTAAACCTTGTAGTTCACTGGCGGGCTGAATAATGGGATTATTCTTGATTTCAACCGCCTGCATCTTTTTGGTGTCTTCCAAAACTTGTTGCAAATCAATTTTCCCATTGGTGGTCCGTGGTAGAGTATCACAGGTATAGATGTGATAAGGAACCATGTAAGACGGAAGAGTATCTCGAAGATGGCTGTATATGCTCTCAATATCCACATCATTGGGAGATATCAAGCCTATCAATTGTGCATCACGGGCAACTACAGTGGCCTCATTAACTCCATCATGACTGTTCATAGTTGACACAATTTCCTCAATTTCGATTCTATATCCACGAATCTTCACTTGGCTGTCCATACGGCCCAGTATCTCAACTGCCCCACTAGTTAGCCAGCGTGCTCTATCGCCAGTTACATAGAGGCGTCCCTCTGCAAATGGGTTCTTAATGAACTTTGCAATAGTCAGTTCCTCGCGGCCAACATAGCCTCTGGCAACTCCAATTCCTCCAATATACAGCTCTCCGACAATACCGATGGGCACTGGGCGTGAGTCGCTATCCAATATATAACATTGAACATTTGGTAATGGAGGGCCAACTGAAATGGGATCTTCGGAAGTCAAGCGCTGAATATTGGTACAGATTGTTGCCTCCGTAGGTCCATAGGCATTTAGAAATACCGCATGCTTTTCCCATTTGGCTACAAGTGCTGGGTGGCATTTCTCACCTCCTGCAACGACTGTGTTGACGGCTGGGTACTCTGAGGGATCCAAGTTGCTGAGCATTGAAGGAGTAGCCATCATTACTTCAACTTGAGATATGGAGTCAAAAATCGAGTCTTCGTTACTCAATATTAAGCAACCACCATTTCCAAGAGTCATAAAGATCTCCATGGCACACCCATCGAACCCAACCGAGAAAAATTGTAGCACCTTTTTTCCGGGAGTTACACCAGCGACGTTAGCCTTGGCAAAATTATATAGTCCTCCGTGTTCAACCATGACACCTTTGGGGTTGCCAGTGGTACCAGATGTATAGACAATGTAAGCCAGGTTTTCTCCATTCACTGCAGGTAAAGATACATCCGTCGCAGTAGCTTGTATAAGATTGCTCAGTTGAATTGTTTGTACTCCGGATGGTGAAAACGTCCTCTCTGTTGATACGTTGATCATCAGTGTACATCCGGAGTCCTTGAGCATATACTCAATGCGTGACTGCGGTAGCGTGCAATCGATTGGTACATATGCCCCACCAGCCATCTGAATGCCTAGAATTCCAATAATCATACCCATGGAGCGATCGGTTAGCAATGCTACTGGGGTTTCTAGCTTCAGTCCCACTTGCAGCAAGCAACCTGCAACCAACGTGGCATACCGGCAAAGCTGCTGGTAAGTCAATGAACTATCCTTGTGTTGCACAGCAATATTTTCAGGAATGCTGTGCACCTGATGCTTAAATAATCCCAGAAAGCAGCTTTCAGTGGTAGAGACGATGTGTTCTGCAGTTACCGTCGGATTACTGAAGCTGGAGACAAGATTCTCCTCTTCTGCAGCCATAACTGATATCCTTGCTATGCTCTCTGACAGATTCATGGTGGCTAAAGAGTGGAGGGCTGTTTCGAAATGATGTGAAATACGCGCGATAGAGCCCTGATCGTACAACTCATTGTTGTACATAAACGTCAGTATCAGGTCGTTTGTGCTTCGCTCAACAGCTAGAGATAGAGGATACTCGGTATTCTCGTAGCTCTGATTGTCTCGGATAGCCAGGCATCTTTCATCATGTTGCAATGGAGGATAATTCTCATATACAAAAATGCTGTTGAACAGGCCTCCACGTGCAGCTCCTTCAGCCAAAGAGAGAATTTTGGCTAAACTGTAGTGTTCATGAGGTAAGATGGCAGCATGTAGAGAGTGTAACTTTCTTAACCAATCGAGGATGCAAAGTGATGGGTCGAAATGAACTCGGAAAGGAATTGTATTGATGCAAAGGCCGACGACATTCTCAATCCCCTCTATATCACTATTCCGCCCAGAAACTGTCACTCCAAATTGGATATCATCCTGACCAGTGTAGCATCGAAGTAAAAGCGCCCAGGCTGCCCGAGTGATTGTGGATATGGTACAGCCTGCTGCATGTGCTTTTGCTTCTACGATGTCGTAGATGCCTGGTATCTTCCTTGTGAAAGCTCCCTCCGCTGGATCACTGATATCTGATTTACGGTATGTGGTTTGGATCAATTTTGGAATGATGCATGGTCTAGCCTCTTTAAGATAGTTGCACCAAAAGTTTTGCGCCTCACTTGATTGGCTATCGGAGTAATTTTCTACGAAGCGCCTAAATTTGATCTCTGGGCGTTGCTTGAGGCCATAGTAGGCGTCCATTACACTTCTCAACACCAGGGAAACAGACCAGCCATCCAATAGGGCGTGATGGAAAGTCCAGATAAACCGGTTTTTGTTTGCACTGAATTTGAATAATGCAAATCGCATCAGGTTTTCGGTCACCTTGAAGCCACGGTGCCGATCCTGCTTGATGTAATCCAACTCAAGTCTGGCCAATTCGTCTTCAGAGCAACTCCCCCAAGTCCAGGAATAACTGACAGCCCTTCGTACAAGTTGCACATCTTGAGGCGCCGAACCCACAAGGAAAGTAGTCCTCAGAATAGCTTGATGATTTACCACCTGCTGCCATGCTTGCTGAAAACGCATTGGATCTAATTCACCTATCACAGTAGTCGCCGATTGCACCATATATGCCGAAGGGTCGTCGATGGTTTTCATCAGAAGGCCTGACTGCAAGGGTGTGCACGGGTAGAGGTCTTCGATATCGCGCCCTGAAAATCCGTTCCGGTCCAGCGAATTGATTAGTGCGGTTATCTGAGGCTGCGACATGGAAAGCAATGGTAAATCCGATTTGGTTGGATGCCCATTTCGAGAATCCCTGCAATGCTTAACAATCTCAACCAACGATTCTTTCCAGGCATCCGCCCATTGTTCAACATAGCAGCGCTGGGCGATACTAGAGTCGAACTCAATGCTAAGCAACAGAGAGTTTTTGCTCACCACTGCCTCAGCAGTGACCGGATAGAGCGGCTTTTCTTCAATTCCAACATCATTGGTTTTGCTGTCAAAATTGAACTGGTAATCCCAAAGGCTATTAGCAGATTCAAGCTGGTCAAATCGACCAAAGTAATTGAAGGATATATCGCTTCTATCGACAGGCTTGTTGCTGCGATTCTTCTCTTTGCAATATGTAATGACACCGTAAGGAAATCCTTTTTGGGGAATTGCGCGAAGGGCTTCTTTGACTTGAATTATCGTATCAGCAATTAAGCGAGATGAACCCAATTGTATGAAGAAGGGATATACTGACGTAAACCATCCGACAGTACGATGGATATCAATCATAGGATCCCATGGCTCACGACCATGGCCTTCAAGGTCGACACTGATGCTATCCTCGTTGAAAGTGTGCATGTATGATGTGATGAAGCCTGCCAGCAATAGATCCATCGGTGTAGTTCTATACGCCTGATTGGCGATCTCTAAGAGATCTTTTGTCATTTGAGCATCCAAGGTAACTGAAAGTTTCTGAGATATACTTGAGTCAAGGTCTTCAACAGCAACATCCATAATCTCTAGTTGAGGTAAATGCATAGTTGGCTTTACAGGCCAAATTGAGATGTCAAGTGAGGACCCGTAGTTACGCAATATCATTGCCCATTGCTGGAATGGCATTGTCTTTGGTGGCAACTGCTCTCCTTCAATCAGCGACTGGAGATCCTCAAGTATAATACGCCACGATACAAGATCAACCACCAGATGGTGAATGGTGAGGAAGAGGCGCTGGCCATGGTGCTCATCACCCGAGGAGCCCCCATCCATGCCAAACTCCAGGTCGAATAGACACCCAGCGATCATTGGGCCTGTCTCGATGTTGAGTGAGGTTTGCATGGCAAGTATCTCCTGCTCCATCTCCGCAAGGCTCCTCACCAGGCTCTGGTGGAATACCACCTCCTCGCCAGCAGCGGGAACAAACTGAACCCAATGAGAGCCATTCTTCCTGAACCGAGAACGAAGCGCGTCATGATGTGCCACCAGCATATTGAGTGCATTGTGAATCTGATCGACCTTCAGGGGAGATCTCAATCTCAACAGGAAGGATTGGTTGAAATGATGCTTGTTGCGAATCTTGCATTCTTCCAAAAACCAGAATTGAATCGGTGTCAGTGAGGTTTCTTTTATCACTTCGCTACTGTAGATTGGAAGATTGGATTTGGGATTGTTTTGCTTAGCTACCTTGGCTAGCTCGTCAGAACTTGGATTTTCAAAGACCTCGTGTGCATTCACAAGCAGCCCTCCCCTTTTGAGAATAGATATTAGCCGCATTGCAGAGATAGAGTCACCTCCTAGCTCGAAAAATGAGTCGTCTGAACCAATTTCCTCGGGATATTTCCCAAGTACAATAGCAAACGCCGCAAGTATTGTCTCCTCAACATGGTTCGTGGCAAGGCGCTTTGATTTACTACCTCCATCTGACTTGGTCTGTGTATAAGCACTTAGTCCACGTCGGTCCAATTTCCCATTTTCTGTTACTGGTAGGGAGCTTTTAGGGATCACTCGGTTGGGAACCATGTATATTGGCAGTAGTTGCCGCAGTTTTTTCTTCACATTTGCTTCTAATATGCTTTCTGGGGTCACAAAAGCAAGCAACTTCTCCTCGTGAACAATGACGGCTGCACTTTGAATGCCAGGTAAGCCGCATAAATTTGACTCTATTTCCTCTAACTCAATGCGATACCCGTGAATTTTAACCTGAGTATCTTGGCGCCCAATGATTTCTAGCTTTTCCTTGAACGACCATCTAGCTAGATCGCCTGTATTGTAGATCTTGCCAGGACCGAAGGGATTAGCCAAGAAGTTCTCTTGTGTAAGGCTGTGATTATTGACGTAACCACGGGAAACTCCTACCCCTCCGATGTATAGGTTGCCAACCACCCCAACCGGACAAGGCTTCATGAAGCAATCCAAGATGTAACATTCCACGTTCGCCACCGGCCTACCAACATGCGTACGCTCATCCGTGGAAAGTCGGCCAACATTGGAGCACACGGTAATCTCTGTTGGACCATAAGCATTTATCAGCTCAACAGAATTACTCCACGCCTTGATTATGTTTGACGGGCAGGGCTCTCCACCAACTATTACACGCTTCAGGAGGGGATAGTCTTTCGTGTGCATGGTAGCCAGTATCGATGGAGTAATAAACAACGTATCAGCCAGAGTCATTGCGGTATAGATATCGTCCTGTTCGGGGATAATAAGAGTTCCGCCATTGCATAGGGTATTGAAGATCTCCCAAGCACACCCGTCGAAGCTAACGGCATAAAATTGCATTACTTTGCTGCCTGGCCCAATCGAGAACAAATTAGGTGCTTGTAGCGTTAGGTTGACCAAGCCCCTGTGCTCAACCATAACGCCTTTGGGCTTCCCGGTAGTTCCAGAAGTGAATATTATATAAGCTAATTGGGTGCTGCCTACTTTAGGAAGTTGGTGGTGTTGCTCACCATGAATCCGATCCATCGGAACAATCCTTTGGCTAGGGTCAAGACTTTCGGATAATGCGCCAGATAATCGAGAAGTAGTCACCACAGATTGGCATTTTGCTGCATTTAGCATGTAATTGACTCGAGATATAGGCAATGCAGCATCAATTGGTACATAGGTTGCTCCCGACTTGAGAATACCAAAGATTCCAACAATCATATCAATTGATTTTGAAATGTACAGCCCTACTGGCGAGCTTTGGAAGCCCATCCGACAAAGGTGCCAAGCTAAGGCATCGGATTTCTCGTTAAGCTCTTGATAGGTGAGCTCAGCTCCACCCTGCTGCAATGCGGTACTTGATGGTGACACTCGTGCCCATTCCTCGAATAATCCATGAATACTAGCTTGCTCTGGGAAACTAGCCTTGTTGGAGCTAACTGTATGCACTAAATGTATCTCTTCTTCTCGAGTGTTAAATTGGATATCTGATAGCTGAAGTCTCTCTGTTGTAGTCGTTGTCAAAGCCAATAGTACGGTGCCGAAGTGCTTAGCTAGATTCTTGATTAAAGCTTCATCCATTGCTGAAGAATCATAGAGGAACTTCGCCAGTAGCCGCGATGAATCCATTGGAGTGATATTCAGTGCCAACGAATATTCCGTAACCTCATGTACCTCTTGACCGTTAATTTGGATAGAAGACTCTTCGACAATCTCCAATTCTGGGTAGTTCTCAAATCCGAGGATTGTAGAGAATAGATTACTGTGGTTCCCACAACTGGCCCATTGCTGGATCTGTGCCAGACTGCAACATTCGTATTGAACCATTTTTGCCTGCTCATCTTGAACATCTTGGAGCCAGGTGAGAATCTCCATGTCTGTCCTCAGCTTTAGGCGCAGTGGAAGAGTATTTACTAACATTCCGGTCATTTTATCGATGCCATCGATGGCGATACTTCTTCCCGACATCACCACACCAAAGACAACGTCCAATTCATTGGTATAATACGCAAGCACTATGGCCCATGCTGCTTTTAGGATGGTTGAAATGGTAAGTCCATTAGCCCTTCCAAATGCTACAAGGTCGCTGAATTGGATTGGACATTGGAAATCATATTTTCGAAGCCCTTGTTTGCTGGCGTTTGGCTCTGGGAAACCTTGAAGATTACATGGGACTACTCCGTTGAGCTTCTCTTTCCAGAAGACCGCTGCCGATTCATTAGGATTCTGAAGCAGATATTCGATGTAGCTACGGAATCTTGGGGCAGCGTTCAAGGAATGACCAAGATATGCTCTGACGACGTCGCGCAAGACCAGAGGGATCGACCAACCATCAAGAATTGAATGATGAACAGTCCATACGAATCGATGATGCTCCTTTGATACACTGAACAGCGCATACCTAGTCATCGGCTCCGAAACATCAAACCCTCGAGCACGATCTTGCTGAAGGAATTTGGCTTCCAACTCCTGCCAATAGTCTATCTCCCAACTCCCCATAGTCCAATTGAGCGTGGGCAAACGATACACTAATTGGCAAGCTTCAGAATGCGAAAGATCTACTGCGAAGAAGGTGCGTAACGCGGAATTGTTTTCAGCGGTCTGCACCCATGCGTGTCGAAAGCGGTCCTGATCCAAGTCACCGTGGATACTCAAGGCAACCTGCACCAAATAGGACGATTTGTCTCGAGCCAAGCTCGAAAGCAAGCCTTGTTGCATAGGCGTACAAGGGTAGATATCTTCGATTTGCTTCGATTTAGTGGAAAGAAAGGTATTCAGCTCATCCAGCCCATACGAAGATAACTTTACTAAGGACAGATCAGATTTGGTGAAGCCTCCGACCTCTGGGCTTAAACAATGGGTGATCAACTTGGATAACACGGCTTCCGTCCTTGACACCCATGCTTCCAATAATATCGTGTCGTATCTGCTCGAATCGTATTTGCAAACAACCTTCAACTGGTTCTTGATGATGAATCCCTCTATGACGATTCCGTGGGTCCAGCGCTCTCCTTCGGCAAAATCATCTCGGCCGTTATCATACTCGGGAGCAAGATCCCACATACTGGCTGAAGATTCAAACTGGTCGAACCTACCGTAATAGTTAAAAAGGATCTCTGATGGCGGGTGATTTTGGATTGCTCGGACCAGATCATTTTCTTCTTCCGACACACCATTCACCTTACTATACTTTAGTAGGCTGTGTGATAGACCTTTGTGGGGAATACTTCTCAAAGTCTCCTTCACTCTCATGATTGCTGCTCCCATGGAGTCTGATTTTTCCATGCGTAGAAACACTGGGAACATGGTGGTGAACCAGCCAATGCAGCGAGATACATCCATACTGTCATCCCATGGCTCACGGCCGTGGCCTTCCATATCCAGCTTCAGTGAGAGTCCCCCAGTGGCCTGATGGTAGGAGAGAAGGAGTGCAGAGAGTAGTATTTCGGGTACGTTGGTCCGATACGCGTCATGTACGTGGCTCTGGAGATACTTCGTGTACGTGGGATCCAGTGCGAACGAGGCTGATCTCATAGGATTACCCATCAGGACTTCGTCGGTTGGTGGATTAATCAACAGCGGCTCATGTTGATACGGAATAAGCAATGATCTCGGGTCGATATCTTGGGCGCGCAGGAACAACGATTCCGACCATTTCTTAAACGACGTTGCCTTCGATGGAAGACACTTTCCTTCCATTGCTGCCTGCAAGTCTTCCCAAAGAACACGCCAAGACACTAAATCAACAACTAAATGATGAATGACAATCAGGATGCGCTGCTCATCGCCAATCTCCCATAGGGCACCAGCAATAATCGGACCGTCGGAGATATTCAAGGAGCTCTGCAGTCTGAGAATGCTCTCTTGTAGCTGTCCACCTTCTACTTTCTCGTATAGTAGAGGAATCTCCTCCTCAATTGGGAAGATTTTCTGCACCCAGCGGGTATCCATCTCGGTGAAGCGACATCTGAGCATGTCATGATGCCTCACAACAGTATTTATAGCGTCTTTCAAGGATTGGTATTGAACATTTTCTCTGGGTCGAATCAAAAACGATTGATTCCAATGATTTCTATTGATGAGCTCCAATTCGAAGAACCACTGCTGAATTGGCGTCAAAGGGACAGTGCCAGTGACTGCCCCTTGATCAAATGTGTGTTCAACGGCTTTCTGGGCCATGTTCACCACAGAAGATAGCTTCAAGATGGTTGGGTTCGTGAAAACCTGCTGTGCAGTTACCTCCAAACCAGCTTTCCGACATAGAAAGGTCAAGCGCATGACGGAGATCGAGTCGCCTCCAAGTTCGAAAAATGAATCGTGAATCCCAACGCTGTTGGGGCAGTAGTTCAGCGTGGCTGCATATAACTCGCACAGCTTTGACTGTACAGAGGTGGTAGGGATGTTGGGCTTCTGAAGCTCTTTAGATCTTTGCTCCAGAATATTTACCAGAGCTTTACGGTCGATTTTGCCATTGAGGGTGATTGGAAAGGAACTTAATGGGATAAATTGAGAAGGAACCATGTATGCAGGTAACGCGGCTGAGAGCGCAGCCCTAATGGGTGGAATGTTGACCTCTTCGGGAATCAAAAACGCGGCCAAGTTGTTGTTATGGAGGATGACGAGGTTATCTCGGACGTTTTCCGAGCCATTGATAAGCGTCTCGATTTCCCCAAGCTCCACTCTGTGTCCACGGATTTTCACCTGGGTATCCATCCGTCCCAAGAACTCAATATTTCCGTCCGGTCTCATCCGACCCAAGTCACCAGTTCGATAGAGTCGACCAGGCGCGAATGGGTTTGGAACAAACTTTTTCTTGTTTATCTCGTCTCGATTGTAATACCCGAGCGCAACCCCCACTCCTCCGATGCAAAGCTCACCCGGAGCACCCAGCGGTACATGGTCAAGTTCATCGTTGACTATGTAGAAGGTCTGGTTTGTCATAGGTCTTCCGTACGGGATACTCTTCCACGAGGGCTCGATCTTGTCCACCGGGAAAAATATCGACCAGATGGACGCCTCAGTGGCCCCTCCCAAGCTTATCAACTGACACTCCGGGACCATCTCCTTGATGGTCCCCTGAAGCCGCAACGGGATCCAATCCCCGCTAAGGAACACCCACCTTAAAGATCTGTGGAGGATTTCGGAATACTCCAATAGGTAGTCAACCATAAGAGTCATCACCGGTGGAGCAGAGTTCCATATGGTGACATTGTGCAATTTCATCAACCGCAACCATTGTTCAGGGCTTGGAGCCCCGTTCGCAACAGGCTCGGGGATAACAATGGTGCCCCCACACGCCAGCAGTCCGAAAATGTCGTAAACAGACAAGTCGAAGCTCAGCGAAGCTACAGCTAATACACTGTCAGTGCTGCTGACTCGGAAGGTTTCATTCATGTCCAAAATGGTGTTCACAGCACTCAAATGGCTAATCATCACTCCTTTGGGAGTGCCCGTAGAGCCAGATGTATATATGATGTACGCCAGATCATCCAAAGAGGCACGGGGAGTCACCATCGGTATTGCTGGGAAATCGGTATCTTCCCAGGCATCCAGGCAAAGGACGTGGTCCACAAACTCTTCAAAATTGCGCTTTAGACTGCGTTGGGTCAAGATCACTCTGTTAGCTCCGGAATCCAAAATCATGAACTTCAGACGGTCGGGTGGATTATACGGATCCAACGGCACATACGCAGCGCCCGCTTTGAGCACTGCAATCACCGCAACAATCATCTCAAGAGATCTCTCCATACACACGGCAACCACAGTACCCGGTCCAACGCCTAGCTGTCGTAGTTGCAGCGTAAGCTTCTCGGAATCCCTATTCAGCTCATCGTATGTTAGATAGGCTGATTCACCAAATCTCACCGCAATATTTCTTCTGCAGCAACGGGCGGATTTCTCGAATAACTCATGAAGCAGCAAATTGTTGTCTACGAACTGGCGCTTACGCACATTTTTTTTCCATAACAGATCCCCATCAGGCAGTTCGAACCGGTACAAGCTGATCAGGGACTCCTCGAAGAAGAAGGCCTCTCCAATAAGCAGAATACCAGAATGGCTGACAAGAACCTTCGCCAACTCCTCGCTCTCAATTAATTCGGACCCTAGGATGATCGAGCAGTGACCATCCTCCTTGATAAATCTAATGCCCCATCTATTATCTTGCTCTAGGGGGTATTCTTCAATATGGCTCCCCCACCATAGCCCAAAGAGAAGTCTTTCTTCGCTGGCTATTTCCCGGAAAGCGGGGGAAATGATTTCCTGTACTGCATCTAGGTTGGCGCTTGGTGTTTCGCGACATGGCAACAGTAGAGAGGTGGCGGCTGGCCTCCCTTCGAGCGTTGCCAACACTACCTGTTCGTCTTCTGCGACTGCTTTGTACCGGCTACCCAGCACAGCAAAAACGGCGACCAGCCGTTCAACGTCAAACGGTTCCTCAACTTCTGCAATCCTCTGGGGATCTGAACATCCTGGTCTTTGGTAGTAAAATGTGACATTGGATATTATTGTTTCAGACATCTTTGTATGGAAGATCGTGAATAATTCTCCACCGAATGTCTACCGCCTTCTTTATAGAGCACTTCTACCCATGCTTAGAATAGCAGCGCCCAGTTCAAAGAATTGGCTATTGTTTTTTGTCCCTGGCTAAAAACAGAGCGCAACGACAGGAAAAGGCAAGCAAGCCCTGTGAAATGAACCACTAATCGATTGAAGCCGCGGTAGAGAATGCGTCTTACCACCATACAAGCCTTCGTCAAGTTGTATGTTTACAATGGATATAATTTCTGCGGTATGCATTTCCATTGTTACTATTTCGAGGCATACCACTCCATTGGTTGTTGACCTACCGTAGCACACACCAAGCATACTACTCTTGACTTGAGTCCAATTCCCTCTTGCCACTCTATGCTAAGACATCATCATTTAAAGCCATGGTCGCGCCCGCATTACCGCTGCAGTGTCTCCATCGCACACCCCACTAGCGAATGATGTGAGCAGACTCATTCTCATGATCTTCTAGAGTTACGCTTATGTGGATTTCAGGAACCACGCTTAATGTATCCAATTGGACCAAATGAACATTGACGGAAATTCAAAATCTTTATGACTGAAACAAGGTTACGCCGAATACTGACCCTTTGCACCACACGAGAATACTACAAACATGGCTAAAATCGGATGCTGTGGAAGGATTCCTGGTATGACGCAACATAGGCTTGATGCGATATGGAACAAAGCATTTCTGAATATTCCAACATATCGCTTCCCCAATTTTCACTCCGATTGTTATTATTGGATAACTTGAACAAGGGAATCGATTTCCATGGAGTGGGATCAATGATGAATTTACATTTAAGGCAATAAACAATTGAATATATAGCTGACATGTACAAATCTGCCTTCAGTACAGACCAAGAATAACCAAGATAAGACTACCAATGATCACCCAGCCCATAAGAAAGCTGGTGACCATCAGGACGGCTTTTTCCACCGTCCTTCTAGGCCCATTGCCTTCTCCGGCGGAAAACATCATAGTAAGTATCGCACTTAAAGCATGATGTCCGTCCAAATGGTACGCAGGAAGGATGTTCAGAATTGACAGCGCTAGCGTGAATGAAAGTATGTACCTAAAGCAACTCTGTTAGTATCAAATCCTCCACACAACATGCAATCTCTGCTCTCGCCTTAAAATGGTATCGACCATCAGAGGAAGAGTCGCGGGGATAAATGACCAGCGAGGTCTGAGGACGCCAACTCGGACTATACAATCGAACATTCAGTCTCCGAGATAAAATCAACCCTCAATTAAGACTTACCTGTATTCCACACTTCCGCGTAATCTCCAGTGAACACGACCATCTTGTCGTCATCCGAATCGGTCATCCACTCTGGCTCTCGGAAATAGATCCTCAGTAGCTTCGCGTTAAGCTCTGGATTGTACGGCACCATGCAATTCCCACTGGTGAATCCATCCCGATGATAGATATCGCAATCCGTGTTGTGCTGGCAGCGTTGGCCTTTGGTCAGGGTGTGGATTGACGGGAGACAAGCAAATCTCGCGGGATTCTAGTTGAAAGCAATGTGAGGATCCATTCGTCATGTGCAATTCCATCAAGAATAAAATCGCCAACCCCTTGCTCCTCGAGTAACGATGTAAAGCAGCTGATCGACTCGTTGTGACTCTTCCCGAACGGGTACTCTCGTGAGATCTCGCAGCAATCCTGTGGCTCCGCTGAAGGTAGAAGTTCCGTAAGTTGCACGATATAAAGATACGCAGATCATCGAGCTACCTTCACTATCTGGTTGCAATACACAGAACCCTTTTCGATTCTGCCGGGCATTCGGGAGGCTGGCGCCCGATAAAAAGCGATTCCATGAGTCGATCCCATCATCCAGAGGGGTGTCGTCAAGTCGGGTGATCAGGGAGGATTGTGGAAGAAACGCGGCCAGCGGTGAGCCCTACCGAAAAAAGTTAGCGGATGGTGGCTGGCTGTTGTGCATAAGGCACCGTTACCTGGGCAATATTGGCGACCGCCACCCCATCATGAGGGTGGATCCTTGACCAGCCGACCAGACTAAAGGTGAGATCAATCACTCCGCTTGATAACAGGCACCATATGATGAGAAAGAGAACCGCGTTGTGCCACACCCCCGCACAGATCACCCGGAGCTTTCGAAACGGAGTTAGCAGGCCGAGGTTGCGCGAAGAGATGTCCACAAACGCGCCCGGGTATAG
This sequence comes from Basidiobolus meristosporus CBS 931.73, assembly GCA_002104905.1. Lineage (NCBI taxonomy): Eukaryota > Fungi > Basidiobolomycota > Basidiobolomycetes > Basidiobolales > Basidiobolaceae > Basidiobolus > Basidiobolus meristosporus. The sequence continues at coordinate 62,016 of MCFE01000243.1, read as the reverse complement.
AAAGATAAGAAATGCTCCGAACGAATGCACCGGCACTCGTTCTCTGTGAAGGGGGACCGTTGAGTCACGTGCGTGAGGGGAAAGTACTGCAGTGCACAAAATACCCTATTGCTGCGACCGCGTGGCCCATCTCATGAACAAGCCCCGAGAGGAATAGCGCCAGGAGGTAATAAACCATATGGGACAGTGGTAGAGTCACCCCAGGAATCTATGGTCAGAGCAAAAATGTTAAGAGAGCTTACACAAGCCACCTCACAACGAACAAACCCACCATAGGGATGAGCACCTGCCCAGACTGCTCCGGGTCTATAGAATCGCTCGGGATCCCACTCTCTATCCCCCCACTGGTTACCAACCATCTCTGACCTAGCAACAGGGCTACTCTCCAGCTTGCCAGCGCTATCAGTCCCATTCCAAACAACATCGCCGCCAAGCCAAAGCAAACTCCGACTGTGAACCAGTGGTTCCAAAAGGTAGGCGAACATTTGGCCACCTTACGAAAGAAAGCGTTGAGGGAGGTGGTCGTGTACCGGAACTGAAATAGAGAGGTTTGAAACAGGTGACGTGAGTTAAAGGTGGAATTCTCGTTCTCGTGCTCCAGGGAGGTCTCCTCTATGAGCAGCGCATCTCTTTTTTGGGTCTACAGGGAAGAGAGGGGCGGGTTACACATCTAACGAGAACCGATCAAATCAAGCCTTTTCATACCGGCACCTTTTTCAGCCTGCGGAGCAACCGGCTTGCCAGGGGGAGCAAGCCCCAGAATAGAAGCAGAGAGAGGAAAAAATGGGTCGGGGTCATTCCAAGTAGGGTGCTGGGGGTAGACTGCTAATCGGAGCGCGCTAACATGAACTTGGTGACCGGAACTTTATTTAACTTCAGCTTTTCAAACAAACTGGTTGTCTGATCAAAGAGGGAAGTTGGGTGGATGGAAATTCATATGGTACGCTAACAAAGGGCCCCTGATTTCGTACACAATGGGTGTGAATCAAAGATCTCTGATGATCCCAAGGTATCGTTCCGGATACCTTTCCGAACCGGGTCAACATTCATGCCAACCCACAGGGGGGCTTAGGACTGAAGAGACTCAACCATCGTGTCGTTAGGTGAGGAGGTGAGGAGGTGAGGAAAGAGCCTGGTCTTTATTTGAATCTATTCTTGAACAGTAGCTTGAAGGCAGTCCAGCGCACCTGGCTAAACGTCACTGGTTTTTCGGGTTTGACGAACGTTTCCGGCAGCCTCTCTTCCTTGAAGAGCGTGTCCAGCTCCGACCTCTTTGTGGTAGTCCCGTCGCCGAACACGTTTAGTAGGAGAGCAGACTCGCCGTAGGCGGTTATTTTTTGCTTGAGGTTCCAGGTCAAGCCCGGGTTGTTCTTACACTGGTCGTAACGGAGCCTTCGCAGTTGGGCGAAGTCATCAAACGTCATGCTGAACCCGTCTTTCGAAGCCTGACTTACTTGCTCCACCAACTCCGCGTTGGGGTTGTTGTTGTCCCCTAGACTCAAGTCCAGTCGGGAGAGTGAGATATCGTGCTCAATTACATTGTGGGTGGACAGCTTTTCCAGGTCCTCCAGCACCACGTTCCCGTTGTCATTCTTCGTACCCAGGAGCTCTAACGCCCTGTCGGCGAGAAACTGAGCAAAGCCCAGGTCAATATTGTAGACGGTTGTCAGGCCGTTGATGATGGTTTCCCTGTCCAGATTCTTACCGTCACGCGGGAAATAGCCATGATTCGCAAGGACATTTAGCGCTGGGCACGGACCGCGAGAGGCGGAGCCACCCGGAGGTTGGAATTGGTTGTCTTGAGACATTGCGCTGTGAAGGTGATGGCTTGACGTGGGCTTTTTATGGGCCAGATATCAAGGGGTCAATGGATGCCGTATTATATTGCCAATCCTGGAGAGGAAGATCGCTACTGTTTCCATCATTTTCCAACCAAATTGCGGTAATCATTTACTTGAATATAATATACATTGTGCGAGTGGTGGGATCTGCAGACGGGTATTTGTTAAGAGCTGGGGTGAGGGTGGTGGCTGTTAAGAGCTGGGGTGATGGTGATGGGTACGGTGGTGGCTAGGGTGACGTCAAGTGACATGCAGTGGTTCAATCAACCGAGTGTTGGTTTCAGAATCAAGTTGCATGCATCGGCTTCTTAATCAAGCTATCCAGCAGACTGAGATCGTTGAGAACGGCGGACTTGGGTCGATCGCTTCTTTTCCGCCGGATCCCAAACCGAAGTTCACGGATGGCGTCGTCGAACTCTCCCTGGACCATGATCTTGGGCCCCATAAGCGGCTTTTTCGCCGTAGGCTGTGGAGTGGAGGTTAGTAAGTGGATCATGCACAATGCACACAGCAGTCTCCCGGGCTCTACCTTCTTGATCAGGTTCTGGCGACGTCGCAGGGACTTCTGCTTCCTCTCCTCATTCTCCTTATGGGCCTTTTGCAGGGCCGATGAGAAAGACACGATGGTGGCGAAGAAATCCTCCGGTTTGGTGGTGGCCGGGTCTTCCCCAAAGTAGGTTAACATGTGATTCAGCTCTTTCTCCAGCTTGACCCGCATATCTGAGATGGTCTTGACCGTGCTCTCGGCGGAGCGAATGAATTCCTGATCGTGGTGGTTAGACAAGATACAAGGCTACCTTCCTGTGGGAGCGTGTGCTTACCGTCATGACGGGGACAAACCTGTCGCTGTTATCGGCGGTTTTGCGGTTAGTCAGCTCCTCGACTTCTTTTTGAACCTGTTGGAGACCTGTCTCTAGAACCTCGATAGCGCTGACCACAGAAGGCACTGAAACCCGGGCTGCTGCCTCTACATGTGACAGCTGTTCCATGAATGCCAAGAGTTTGGGGTTGTTTTCCTGTAATTGGTAGCACAGGTAATGCAACAATGAGGGGATTCCTTTCTTGTTTCCGTCTTTGGCTCGCACATCCTTCAGCATCAGCAATGCGTCCAGCATGTACCCGCTGGCGTTACCACGAAACGAGTTCCCGTTCATGAAATTCCCGATGCTCAGCACCGTGTGTAAAACCACCAAGAATCGATCGGACTTCTTCAGCTCGGCGACCGCCTCGAAGAGGATCTTCAGCTCCGGCTTCAACTCCTCCACATCCAGCTCGAACCGTCGCTTGAAGATCATGCATGAGAGTCGCTCCGACATCCTGGGGATGCGCATCACCTCGAGGAAGTATTTCTCCGCATTCCCCAGCGTGCTGGGATCCCCGTCGTAGGCGCGCACCGTCTCCAGCTCCTCCTTTTGCGGGATGTGCTGCTTGATGGATTTGAGATTCTCGATGGACAACAGGCTCTCATCCATGGCCAAGATCGCGTTGCAGATCTCGCCGTAGGTGGCCTTGATTCTGGAGAGCATGATGGCAATGTTGTTGGCCCGGGTGATGTCTAGCAGCGTGGTGGCCAGTGGTTTCTTTCTTTGTTGGGGGGATTTCATTGGTTGGGAGGGGTTCGCTTTGGGGTTACTTGCCGGCTTGGAGAAGAGCTCCTCCAGCTCCGCCGTATCCAGCGAGATCTCCTCGAAGGTCACCTTGTGCCAGATCGTGTTCTTGGTTTGATAGGGTGCCAGTTTTTTCCAGAATATTTGGCGCATGGGCATGGTGGGCAATGGCTTCGAAGTAGGTGTAGTAGGCGATCCAGTCATACTCGACCCAACAATGGTGGGTGGTGGTGGTGGCGGGGGTGGTCCGGGCTTTGAATTGATCATGGAGGGTCCTGGTGGTGGTGGTGGAGGGGGTGGGGGCGGTGCTCCGCCCATAGATGTTGATGGTGGTGGTGGTGGTGGTGGCGGCGGCAGAGGCACTGCACCAGCTGGCATTGAAGGCGGGGGTGGGGGTGGGGGTGGGTGAGGAATGCCATTACCTTGGTGCGATGCAACTTGCTTCGCGGCTTGAAGCTGCGCCACCTTCTGAGCTATGCTTGGAAGCACAGGTGCCGGTGGAGGAGGGGGTGGAGGCGGAGGAGCGGTAGACTGGTTCATGTGCGTTGTGCTAACAGGTGGGGCGGGTGGAGGAGGGGGAGGGGCAGGAGGGGAGGCTGAGATAGGCACTTGCAAGTCTTTAATGGTTTTGTTAGCCTCGTCCAGCTGTTCTCTTAGAGCAGTAATCTCGTTGTGATAGGCGGTTCCCATATCAATCTCCTTCTTCATAGAGTCAATGGTTTTCTTCAAGCTACTGATCTCCTGTTCCTTCTCAGCCAATCCCTCGAACATGGTGCTCAGAGAGGTGGTACTACCATTGGCCGCCTCGAGCATCAGCAGATTCGAAGGACTTGCAACGACTGCGGCTGTCTCCTCCTCCATCAACCGCTTCACATTCCCCGTGCTGAAGTGGAACCGAGCACAGACTGCCTCGAGCGCTCTTTTCAAATAGGCGATTTCTTTCGCCCTACTCTCAGCGAGATTGGTTAGTTCGGCAGTGTTTTCCCTCTGCTTCTCTAGCTCCTCCATAATCGCCGACCACTTGTTGTCTTTCTCCTTTGGTCTTCCCTTTCGATCCTCCAGGAGCGATAAATCGATGGCCTCCCCAGGGGTCTTGGTCATCTTTTCGATCTGCTCGGTCAATCGGGCCACCTGCTTCTTTTCATGGAGCAGCCGGTTCACAATCCCGGGAAAATGCTCACTCGATCCACTCTTCACTCTCTTATTTCTGGTGGCATAAAGGTCTCTAAAGAAGCAGAGATCCTCCTTGAGATTCTTGTTATCCTCGTCAAGTTTCTTCACTTGCGCAGTCAACTCCTCAACCAAAACCGAGGCGTTCTGTGAACCGTGCAGGCTACTACTGTCTGACGAGTCGGCTGGACTCCCGTCTCTGGCGACAATGTCCTGGATCGATGCGAGAAACTCCTTCAAGATGTGAGGCCAGTCCTCGTGGACATCGCCCATATAAAACAGGTGATTGGCGAATCTACCCAATAGCGACCACACATCAGACTTCCACTCGTCGGTTGCCTCGGAGTTGGCCATGGCCAAAATGTTCTGCAACGTGCTCAACACAGTATCGTAGATCGGCATGTCCGGATCCAGCCTCTTCAGTAGATCCACTACGGAGTACATCGGATCGCTGGGGTCATAGTTCTTCAAGACGAGCAGGTCCTGAAGCTCTTTGACGTCCTCCAGCATTTCCTCCTCGTACACATCGATCTGGTGCAGAAGTCCGTCGGGGGGCAAAGAGCTACGGAGCGAGCTCAGAACGTTGATGAAATCTCTTCTGGCAAACTCGTCGCGCAGCATCACTCTCTCCTCCACGTCCTCCGGGGAATTCACTATTGCATTGATGAAAGACATGCACGTGGTTTTGTACTCATAAGCCCCCGAGTTATCCTCTTCAACCTCTTCCCGCAATGACTCCACAAGATACTCGAACCTAAACTTCTCCTCGAAAGCGATGCGAAACTCGGACAACGCATGGAGCACTACCTTATGTCCGTTGCTGGAGAGAATGCAGATTGCAGCCAGCACCTCGGCCACCAGATTCCTCAGCTTGTTCCTCGTCGTGTACAGGCAGTAGGTGATGTATACGGTCAGCTTCTCCGATTTTAGGACTTGGGAATATCCGGCCTGCAATAGGTCAACCAGTCAGTTTCCACAGCCTCCCACAGGACCAGTGGTTGGTCTCATTACCTCTGTGTTTAGCAGCACTCTTAAGCACCGGATGCATTCCATTTGAATATCCTCGTCAACGTCCGAGCCTCTGGTCGAGCCGTTTCTACAAATAAATGGTGGCTTTCAGTTGATGCTCGCCACTTCTAAACCCCCAAGTGTTCGTTACCCTTTTCTGTTGATGGTGCTGCGCTCCAGAAGCGTCTCCAAAGCAGCGATCGCTCGCTTGTCCTCTAGAAAACCCCGGATCCACGTCAGGGGCGCGGTAGACAGCGTAACTCTCAGAGCCAGAAGATCCTTGACCAGAATACGGAGATTGGGGTTCCTGCAGGGAAGGGTTAGCCGGGGCTCGGATTTGTCGCCATCGGGCAGACTTACTTTTGGGTGATCTGGTCGATGTAATGCTCTGGAGTGGCTTCAGACTTGGTGGCGGTTGGCCCCCACCAAGAGGAGAAAAACCCATAAGATGAGGCTTTCTCCGGCTTCTCAAAGAGGAACGATGAAGACTCGGCTGAGGGACTGTCGACACGAGATTCTGTCAGAGTACTGGAGCTCTCGGATCTGGTCACAGCCGGCTGCTGCAAGCTGTTTCGTCTGCTCACCGCCGGGGACTGTATCAGCGATTCGGTGGACATCCGTTTAATTTCGTTCTGCCGAATCAGGATCTTTTTGGACTCAGCGGGCATCTTCATAGCGGCTTCTCTACGCTCCTCTTTCATCTCAAGCTCGTCCTACGGACGACCAACCACAGGTTAGTAAGCCATCACGCACAAGCATCAAATTATCCTGGATTTACCATCAATGTCAGGAACGCCTCATTGAGCTCTTCCTCAGTCATGTCGTCCAAGTAGTCTCCATCCTCCAGGCCGGGCTCCATCTGGGAGAGTGGACTTTTCCTACTGACCACGCTCATGCGTTTGGTGTCGCCCAGGTATAGTGAATTGCGGGATTTGTCGTGCACGCCCGAACGGCGATCCTTCACCAGATCACCATTGATCCAGGTTTTTACTTTCGTGGGGTCGAAGTCCGGGGGGATTTGCGATCCTACTGACATATGTTTGGTTGTAGGGGAGGAGGTTGGCGACGTGGGCCCGCTGGAGTACCCGCCAAACAATGTGTATACAGAAAGGGGCCTTTGGGACGGACTCTTCAGATATGCCTTGGTGAATCTGGTTGCCCTAGAGAACCACGACTCCGGGACTCCTATGTAAAAGTAGTAATCGTTGATGGCGTTCGATTCGAACGACGAGGAGGTCTTCTCTTTGAGTATCAGGGGAAGCTCGTTGTCCCCCAGCTGCCTGATATCTGAAATCAATGTCAATCCATAGGTCCCGCCAAGAATCCCATCACTGTAAGCTTACTTTCTGCTCCACTCTCCGATACCACCACCTCGTAGAGCACGTAGTCTCCCTGACTGCCCGACTCCTTATCTTTGGCCTTGTTTAAACTGAACTCATCGACCAAGCATTGGACCACCGATTTTGCCGACATTGTTGGGGTTACGTAAATATCTCTAGTGTAGTTGTCCGGTATCTCCGGGACATCCCGAAATGCGGTTCGTATCGTGTGATTAGCGTTGACCAACTTGAACTTGGGCACATGCAGATGTTCAGAGAAGGCATGTGTGTCGTGTACCAAAGGGCTGGTGGAAGGCTCCTTATCTTTGCCGCACTCACTAAGGAGCTGGATCTCGTCCAGGATTCTGGCGTTCGACCGGACGATACGCTCTAAAATTGCCAGCCCGCTTAACAGACCTGCCAGAAGAAGAAAGAAAGAAACGGCCGCCTACCTTCCTCGGTTTTTTGAAGCTCCTCCTCAGTCCAGCATTCTAACAATTCAGGTTCGACTTTTGGTCAGTGACTTGACACTCCATCTCACTTGTGGACACTTACTGTTTGCATAAGTTACTATGGGTAACGCAATGAGCAGCCAATCTTTTGGGTCATAATTCTCGTTGACCAATGGTTCTGATGGATCTGCGGCCGCCTCTTCTAGTATACTGGTCATCAGCTCTTGTGCTGTGGTGTTTGCAGTGAGTAGTGCCGCCTTGACTCTTCCATCAGCCAGCAAAACCTGGATAATTTCCGGGACTTCCATATTAGTTAGCTTCGCTTTCTATTTACTCTTCAGGGAGGCGACGAATGGGTGGTTCGCCCTGCAAGCCGCTATTTCTCTTCAAATGGATGCAGCAAGGTTGGGGAGTGGTAAATGGAGGGTCCACTTGGCTCTGGTGGTTCGTCAGGATATGGGAAAATCGTTACCGCAAATGAAGTGTGGGTGTGGGTGAGGGTGGTGAGAAGTGGGAGGGAATTCACCTGAATGGCCAATTTCATTTCTCCCTTAATTAGCTCATCCCACTCCATCCAATCTCGATCCTATATCCATGGTAATTCTGATGAGGTGATCATCAATTCCCCTTCGAGCTGCCTGGCCGTTGTCCATGGCAACGCGCAACTCCGCATATTTATGCGTAGATGAATCACGATGAAGCCCATACATCCACATCAACACCCACACCCGCACCCGCACCCAACCCCTTCTTTGCATCTATCCCCACCAGCCACCAACCACTTGCAACTTGGGATGAGATTAGCTACCGAGAGCATGAAGGGTTTAATTAAATGACATACAAATGCTGGGTCGAATATGAAACAAAAGAAGTGGAATACAATGAATATAGGACAGATATGTACGAGTATTAGCGAATGTTGAATAGGTCAAGGGTCGTATTTCTCCTTGAATATCCAGCTATTTCCCACCACGCCCATACCCTGCGCGTGGGCCATGCGGTAATACTTGGCCGCTTTGTAGCGATCTTTCTTTACCCCGTGCCCGTGCAGGTAGCAGAACGCCAGGTCGTTTTGCGCGTCCGGGTCCCCCAGGTTGGCGGCGATCTCGAAGTAGTACGCGGCGGTGGTCTTGTTCCTCACCACCCCCCAGCCGTTCTGGAAGCTAACCCCTAGCTCGTGGATGGCCAGCACGAGCTCCTCTCTGGCCACGCACAGGTTGGAGGCCTGGGTGATGTGATTCAAATCGAACACGGCGCACTCCGCCGCCTTCTGCAGACACTGGAACGCCGCGGTGGGATTCGCTTTGCAGCCCTGTACGAGTTCGGACAACGAGTGAGCAAACGGTGGTGAGCAACCTCTCCAACTTCAACAAACCCCACTTACCCATCCGTGACGCAAGGAGATTCCGTACAGGAACAACCCGATGGGGGAGCCCTGGCAGGCGGCGAGCCGGAAGAAATGCGCGGCCTTTTCCAGCTCGTTCTTCTCGTGGCTCTGAATGGCGAGTTGGACGTATTGGTCGGCCAGGTCGACCTGCCCTTGCCCCTGTCCCTGTTTCGTCTTCTCTCTCTCGTGTGGCACCCAGTCCGAGAAATCCTCGGGCTTGCTGACGTAGAGGGAAGGGGGTTCCAGGCAGGGCCGGCCGGGGAATTCCGACCTTGACTCCCGACTGCTGTTCGGGACTAGCTCCGGTAGTGAGTTGAACGAGTCGCAAGTGATCTTCTCTCTAGCGGCACAGAGTTCGGCCGAAGGGTTTCGGTGTAGGATCGGGGGCACGTTCAACCCATCACTATCTAGTTTCGCGAAGACTCGGGAGGATTTCCTTCTGAACGCTTGCTTTATCTTTTCCATAGAGGATGGGAATGGGCGAAAGGGAAGGGGAAGGGGAAAGGTAAGGGTAAGGGTAAGGATCAGGGTATGGGTATGGGTAACGGTACGGGGAAGGGGAAGGGGAAGGGGAAGGCGAAGGTTGTTCGATGATTAGATGATTTGGAAACCGGAAAAGATGGACGATTTCGTTGATTTAAGTGAATGTGCGGTCGTGTGCCATTAGAGGCGTGGTTGGCAGAAGTCTTGAACCCAACCCGGGCGAATCCATAGCGTAAGCGATTCATCATGATGCAACCGACTGAGAACTGCCTAATCGGGCCGGCTTTAAATAGCTCTCCCTGATTCAACCTTATTATTCTATTGCGAATAGAATATCCCCCCCATATTTAGTAGCCAATTAATGGCTCCCTCATTTGGCCAAATTCGCCCATATGACCACTTTTGGCCCGGAACTCACATAACCTTCCATCTGGTCGGTGGATCTTTCCACTCTAACGGGTTTAGAAGGTGCCTTATCAATGAGGGTGATATTGGATTGAGGAAGTGGTGGAAGTAGGGGTGGGGGCGGATGTGGATGTGGATGCGGATGCGGCGATGGACGCGAAAGTGATAATGGGTCAGCTCGAGCGTACACAGGGTGGTGGATCAAGCGGAATCCTGATTGCCTTTTTCGGCCGGCCCCCCACCAAATACGTTTCAACCGTATTCGCTGGAGACTAGCTACCGACGAACACGAAGCTGTCGATGGGTGATGAGATGGTAACCCAACCTGGGCGACTCAACCTCGCCGGACATGAATTGGCTCCTCTAGGCTGTGGTTTCACCATTTGGGTAGCCCAGCAAGATCCCAAGCCGAAGAGTCACCGTCCAGATGGTGGTGCCATTCTCGGAAATCCCGAACCTCTTGGCATCGAATTTCCATCCGTGATCTTGGCTGGTAGCCTGGTGGTTTGCCTATTCGTTCGTGATTCCATTTTTTTTTTTTTACGCTCCTGCCAGGTTGGTGTGCCGTAGCTGCCAGCATTCGATCCAATCTCGGGGATATCCTACCCGGTCGTGTCACGTGACCCACGGCTGCATACGTCCGGGCAACCGGTGTTGATTTAGTAAATCTTCGGTCGATAGGGTTTTTAGGAAGCACGCATCAGAAGGTGTGTTGGGAGAGATGTTACATCAGGCGTATGTGGTGGAATTCCCCAGGGTGAACGTCTTCCGAAGGCCATGAATGGTTGTTAATACCTTGTTCCACATTACTGGTCCTGGCTGTTGAAGTCTGGATGTGTGGTTTTGAACGGAACCGGGTATCCCTTTGGTATATATATATATATATATATATATATGGATGTATACATTCCCGCTTGATGGGGATGCATCGGACCACTCTAGTGGGATTCCTGGTGCAGAGGTAGGTGCTCCTTGTCGAAGTCATCGAAAGCATCGGTCGCTTTCGACTGGGATCCTCCTAAACGATGGATTCAACATCCATCCCAACAAGGCCGATGATACGGGTTACGGTTAGTTTCGTAGGGGAATTTTCTACCTGTCGCACACCATCCCAATCAGGGCTCTCTAGGTGTTTATCATACAAGGAAAAGGGATGTTTTGGTTCCCTTAGCAATTCCCCAAGCTTCCGCCAGATTTCATTGGTGACTCCGCATAAAGTTAAGAATCCCTTGGAAGACTGCCCAGAACTGTATTTTGTGCCATTACCGAGTCTTGATGCTTCAACTGAAAATCCACATACACTTACCTTGACAAGCTTCCTCCCGGACCATATATGGTATGGATGACTGTGTTGCTACTTTCCAAACACAGTCAATGGAAGGCAGCAAGCTTGGTTCATTGCAAGTCACATTTGCATGAAATGATACCATGGGTCTTTGGATATACCCTACAGGATAGGATTGAAATAATGCAGTCAAAGGCGCTCACAAGTCCTGATTCCATGATCTGGTGATGTTGTCACACCCAATTGTATCCCAAATATTCACACAAACCTTGGTGCAATTTTGCACTCTCATACCCAACAAGCCTCCATCAAGTGGTTCACCCTACTTTTGTTTGCTCCCTGATCCTGAACCCTTGATGGGATCAAAATCTCTTTAGCTAGGATTAAAAACTGCTTACTTCCCAAGTTTCTTTTTCATGGACATCCACAGTGCATTTTCCAATGCCTTGCAAATACAATCCTGATGTTCCTACCAAATGACTATTGTTATGTAAAGTTTTTATGACTGGGGGAGGTACTGAAGCTCCTTATGAGAGGTGATTGCATTGATTGGCTCAAAAGGGTGCTACAATAAACCAATGCCAATATGACTCCACTCAAAAACCATGGGGGAAAATGGGCACTTTGTGTTGCAAATTCAATTTGCAAGTTGTCCAAGTGAAAACTTGGCCAAGTCACTTTTAATTGATTTCCTGCCTTTGCTTTTCCCTCCTGATAGCAGTGACTCAGCACACTTCTCTGCTTGTGTACATTAGTTGACTATTGCCTATTTGGCACACTACCTATCAACTGACTCAACTGGTGCTTGTACTTCAAATGTACACTGATTGGTCTATTTTTATTAAAACCTCAGATGTGTTTCAAGAGTCTTGGAGATACTGGAAGTGATTGTGAGAACAAGTAGATTATGCAGTGTTCACTTGATGATTTATCAAATACAAAAGTAGTTTTAATACTTTTACATAGTCTTGGCAAAACAATCCTGTAGGATATGCTTGGAAGGTCCCAAGGTCTTTTTTGCGGCCCTCATGGCATCAATTAGGTTCTAATGCAGTCTATACATATATATGCTGGACCTAGCTGGCCAATATGGGAAGTTGCCTTATATGGGGAGAAACTTGACTGTGTTGTGCTAGCCTCTATGTGGATCTCTGTTGGCATTATTATGGCCATACCATGGCTTACTACTGGTCTGGTATAGCTCTATTATAACAAATTACAAAATGTTGTAAGAGTCTTGGAGATATTGGAAGCTATTAGGGAGGACAAGTAGATTATGTGGTTTTCACTTAATGATATATTGAATAGACTTGTTCCGTTGGATAGTGCCACATAGTGCCAGCCGGTTTATAGTGCCGGATTGATCTGGCACTCTACGGCACTATCTGGCACTATAATTTCTACCATGATGCCAGTGGCATGATACAGTTACTGGTAATTTTACTCAATCTTACTTATGTTGCTCAGAATAGTGCTTTCCTTGCTTTATTTACTCTTCATAATGCTCCAGACACATTTCTCTCAGTGGATGTCTTCTTGTATGAACATACTGTGCATTAATAAGTATCTTAACTATTTTACCTATTCTGCTGTTTTCACCTATATATGACTTTCCTCTGTATTTACCTGCCAATATGCTGAATCTCTTCAGATATCCAAATGTGTGCTCTACCCTTACTCTGAAATGATTAAATATCTCATTGTAGAGCTTCTGCTTCCTGCTAAGCACACCATTCCTTGGCTTCCTATAAGCTGTAATACATCCTAATCTCTGACAATCCTCTCCTATATAGGCCAAATCTGCCATACATTTCTCCCCTCTACTGAATTCAGGATGATTTTCTACCCAGAGTGCTTTGTCATGCCTACTTCCAGCAAATGGCCCACTAAACCAGATGATGTTACCCTCAATGTCAGACAGTGCTTGAAACTTCACACAGTGTGCCTTGTACTTGCCAGAATAAAAGTGCCTCTGCCCTCTAGAAGGTCTGTTAATCCTCACTGGGAAGGTATCCAAAATACTCCTGATATGGAACCTGTTGCTGAACACTCTGGGATATGGAAGTCTATTGGAGCTTCTGAACCTAGTATTCCAAGCTTGCTCTAAGTCATTCATACCCTCTGCAAGGTGGTTCTCCATTGCTGTCAGCTGGGAATGAAAGCTTCTAGGACTTTTGTTGCCATGGATGGTGGGATGAAACCTTGTAGGGCAATAGTTCTTGTAATAGCAGAGAAGCTTAACAAGGGATCTCCTTGAGTAGATTGGGGTTGATGGTCCACAGTACTTGGAATAGATCTCCTCCAGTGTGTCAAAAGGAAATCCAGTGGTAGTGATGGGATTGATGAGAAAAGACCATTCAGATGAGTAAGTCATATTAAAATTGATGGATGATTGTATGGAGGCGGTTTGAATCAATTCGGCACGATCTGCGTTATTTATCTGATTTTTAACACATTATGGTTAAATCTCCATCAATTGCCATGTATCCCATCATTATGTCGCAAAAATCATCCGCAAACAATGCCTTGGTACTTTTATTGATGCTTTAATCATAGGTCTATAATCAAATAGGAAATCTGCGATTGATGTGATCTGATCCGTGTCAACGCAATCCAAGATGCATCATGCATAATATATGGAAAATTCAACAATCACTTTAGTTTTCATATATATTTCATATAAGACCAGGTTGATGCCAATATACTGCTGTATAAGTATCCAAATCCGTTGCTATGGTCCCCATACCGAGCCTCAACTCATCTTTAGTACAACCCAGACAAAACCCATCCCCCAGCTCACAAGCGCGGTCCGGACCGGAAAAGTCGATGTCGGATCCGTTCAAGTTCTTGCCAAATGATTTTAGTATGGCCCAAGTGTCTATGATGAGCCTTCATACAGATATTTGGGCACTACTGATTAATCTAGCAGAACTAGATACCTCAGAGAGTCGACAAAGATGGAAGAATTTGAGTAGAAAGCTGTGGCATGAGTTCTACATCAAGATGCCAGCCGATGTATGTAAAAAGATATATAACAAGACAAGTATTGAAATCAAGAATGAGCTGAGAGTGAGGGGATTTGACAAGGAAGCCGCGCGGGAACGATTCCGCGTGCAATTTGCACAGTACGGGCCGGACGCGTCCGTTCGTGCCTCAACTTTGGGAACCAAAGAGATTTTGAATGAGTTTTTGCCTCAAATGACTAATGTACTACGTGATATATTAGTAGAGCTAAGTGGCTTCCGAGAGCAATATACACAGGACTCATCCAGGCAACAGCTCCAAAGTATCAGACAGAGGGTAAGTGAATACCTTGAGGAATCAGATGGTGAGCTTCAGGAGGAAGAATACAGACCGCAAGCAACATTGTCCAGATTGCGCCAGCACGCCTCACTGGATTCCCTACCATCTCTTGCAACCACAGCGCGCTGGCGCACGTCAGTCCAGACTACGCCAACACCCTTTACCAGAATGCCCCGCGTCAAGTCAACGCGCGCGTTTCAGAGCAAAACTACTAGAACTCGCCAAACTGCTCATTTAGACACAAGTCCATTGGAGCGGACCAAGTCGCGTCAACATGCGGCATCACATCGAACTCAGCCAAGGGCCATCTCAACGCGTCAAGGCGCGCCTGCGCGTGCCATTTTGCCTGACCATCAGCAAGTTACTTCTGGTGAACTGACTGATGATGACCAACATGAAGTGACTCAACCACCGGAGCCCTTGGCAAGTAAAAGAACGCGTCAGCGCGTGGCACTACAAGCCGGTTCAGTTGGTTCAGTCGGAGCGATTCAGCGCAGCCAAGCTGCAGCATTGCACTCATCAACTAGGAGGCAAAATACTGACTACGAATACACAAGTAGCCAAGATGATAGTCAGCCAGGAAGTAGTATAGGTGTGCAAAGTGAATCACTACCAAATGCTTCAGTAGTAATCCCTGAGAAAAAAACCCAGGAGAAGATGATGCAATCGCTTTGAATCGCTCACATTTGTAATGATCCCAACAACCCTTTTTTTTTGCGATCCAAATTGAGCTATCGCAAATCAGTGATCATCAAATTTTTGATATAAGTAATATCAAGGTCGTCTCACATTTGAGACAGAACCCCTATAAATAAACACCCTGCATATATATACGTCATCTGTAATACCAGTGCAGCTATTGGATCTGTTTTGCACCTACACGATTGCTTGCGTGCTAGCTATGACACCTTGCCCAATCACTAGGATCAGGGATTTACTTGCTCAATGGGCTAAATGGGATATTTGATGGCAAATCAGGTAGCTTTTTCAGTAGTCAATGAGCCAATTGGGGGCTGCCAGCTTCAGGATACTTTTGGACCAATTAACCACTGAGATACTGTCCAATTGGAGTGAGGGTAACCAAAATGGTAAGTATCAGTGTAGTTTATAGTGTGATACACATTTATTTCCATTTACATTAAAGAAACATATCCAAATACCGGATTTTACCTGCCATTATAGCGGTATCCAATCGCGCACATGATGCAAGCATTACAAGTTGGCGCAATCATCCGCGCCAACCTCATCATGTCAGATTGTGCCATAGTGTGCAAGATTGTCCCGCATAGTGCGAAATTGTCCAAGAACAATCCTGCCTTCTGGTAGCTATAATATCACGCCTGATTGTTCTTTGCAACCACGGATTGCGCCGCACGCCCTGGCACGGTACGATGGAACAAGTCTAATGTAAAAGTAGTATTTATACTTTTACATGGTCTTGGCATTACAAACACACAGAGTTGACTAAGGAAGGTCCCAAGAACATGTGTGTAAAGTCAGGGGCTGCTTGGACAACTTTGAGAATTTTCATGTTCTAGGTACCTGATATTTTGGTGAAAATATTCTAAATAAATCCTGACAAGGAATTTGGTCAGTATTCTCTAGGACTTGAAGGTAATGATCTAAGTGACTAGGTTAGGTGAATATCCAGGTGGAATTACAAATTTTACAACAACCAATTAGTATCTCAGTTTTCCACCTCCCCTTGTCCCATTCCTATATTTACTGTGGGATCATACCTCTTCATTAGCTTTCCTACTGGTACTCTGGGCATCACACATATAGTGTGAATCAAACACAACTTGGGCCTCATTCTTATCAATTCCTTGGCTAAAAGTCAACAAAAGGCCAGCAGGATACTGTCATAAGACCAGCTGAAGAGGGACAACTGTCAATGTCTCAGCTACTAGCTTTATAGCAGACAAGCAGACATTGGCTCCAGGGAGAGAATAGACCAACTGGAATTCACACCAAATATAGTATTACTTGCTGATTACTTCCACCAAGAATTCCAACCAAACATTTACATGCACATCTGTACCAACTACTTCCATGCTATTCTGGGCAACCCTCCATATATAAATGTATCACAATCATTAACAACTTGAAGATAACATTCTTGAGGCAATTAGGATATGGCAGTGCTTACAACTTGACTTGCACTATAAGAAATATTGGTGATAATCCTTTGAAAAGGCTCTAGGAAAAATAATTATGATGATCCCATCAAAAGGCCATCATAAAGCTTAAAATCCATGGCTAAGAGGTATTAAGCCTGTTAGGATATTGTGGAAAGACTGTTGAAAGAATTGCACCCCAGGTTTCACAAAGAACTTGGTCAAAACTTTTTGTCACAATAATACCTCAGTAGCTTTTAATTGCTTCTCTGCCAATTCTCTCACTTTCTGATCCTGGACACTCAAATACCTCATACATTTGTGTACACTGATTGGCTATTGCCTCATATTCACATTCCTTACTTCCTGACTTTAACAATGTATTACTTTTCATGCATACAGATTGGTTTATTTCCACTGAAACTTCTGTTTTAGCTTAATTGCCAAATATACTGTCCTATACAGGCCCTTATACCTGGCACAAGTATTCAGCCCAACCCCACACTCAACATGTGAATCCATTAAAATCCACCATTTAATTAGTAAATCTGATGTAGTGTCTTTGTTTCATAACATTTGTGAGAACCCTACAGCTTTAAGCCATTATCCAGTTACTGGCTCCAATATGCTCTGGTCTTCAGCCAGCACCACAAAGTCTAGCACCTCATCTGCCAGTCTTTGCAATATACTCCTACAATATTCAAGTGTATTTGCTTGAGTACTGCCCTTAAAGAAGTGCTGCAGCCTCTAGGTGTGCCTATTAATGTCTTGAAGCCTCACTGTAGGCATTGTAATAGCCCTCTGAATTGCTCATGTTGTTATTTTGTCTATCTACAGGATCTCTACTCTGTCTACAGTGGGGGATGTTGTAGTGGGGTGACAGTGGCACCCACCAACAGATGTGCTCATTCCCATATTTTCTACTTCCCTATATCTCTACTACACTTATTTTAGTTTTATCCCATTTGTCTTACCCAATCAGTACTATCCCATAAGCCAGTTGACTATCACACCTGCTCACCTTATTGCATAAGTTACCCCTCACTCTATGTAAGATTACTAGCTATAAGTGCTTCTATATTAGGCAAGTACCTGCACAGGTACCTGTGACACATGATCAACCCATGTCACCGTCCCTACCATTTCCATACCATATATGGTATCCCTATGTTACACAGGTTTCAGAATACTGATTCCTGATTGGTTGGATGTGCCGTGCCTCTTAGAACCTTCCAGCACCTACTTAGAACATTCTTAGGTCATTCTGATGTCATTAAGATTTCTATTGATATCTGGAACCTTCTGGAATACCATGCTTAGTAATCACTTAGCCAGTGAGAAAAGTATATAAGGGAGGCTATCCCTCAACAATACATCATCATTCCTTTTATCAATATACCAACTTGTTGATTAGTGTGCTCACTGCTACATGCTGCTACCTGGACTTCCAACCGCAGACCACAGGACACTCCCAGGAAACCACAGCTGACAGCCAACTGACCTTGGAGGCACTACTTGTGAGGAATACTCAGAGTAGGTATCTTTTATTATATTTGATTCTTTCCCAAGTTTGCTCTTGTACAGGCAAAGATACTTTTCTGTCTTTGTAACTATTGACCACAGCTGCATTCTTATCAAGTCCCTGCTGGTGGAGCTTACAGTTGTTTTGACTTTGGAAGCTTTAGTACATTGTCATCTCAAAGGACACTGAACCCAGCACATGCTTTTGTTAAGACACCAACTAAGTTGGGGATTGTAGCTCAATAGTCTTCCCTTGACAAGCTTGTGGCCTTGTTCCCCTTCACATAAGATTAGAGACAGAACCCAAGTATTCATAGCAAGCTTTTGCCAGAGGTTATTGCACCCAGTGAACACCCCACACACAAAACACTTGAGAAGTGTTGGATGTATCTCTCCCTTGGACTTACACACCACCACAACGTGAAGGCTATGCTAGACCAATTGCCTTTCTTTGAAAGTTACCTCACTGGAGTGTAGCTCTACTGGCTGCACCTCCACCTCTGGTGAAAATAACAATTATCTTCTTGGGAATTCTTGTTGGTTATTATGGGATTCAGCATGCTCTGGGATGAAGGCATTAATTGGTGCAAAATGCAGCTTTTTTCTCATGCTTTCCTGTCTCTGGATTTGGTAGACTTCTTACCCTTATCTTCATCACTGCCAGGTCTTTGACTGCTACTTTGACCAAATGCTTCTTGTGTGGTGCTTTGGTTTTTCCTTAAAAAATGCTGCACTGATGCATTTATTTTTGCCTGCTTGTGCCTTACTGGCACTCTTTATTAGCTTACCCAATACCACCTGGGGTATTTCACATACAGTTTTAATCCAAAAATACTATAGCCTCCTGCTTAATAACCTCTATATATGTGCACACCCACTGCAATTGGCCACTTCTCTTACCTCAGCTTTATGGCTTTTCAGTGTCATGTTTGCAAAGTATCCATAAACATTGTATTGATGGAAACATATATATCTTGCAAATATCTATTTGGTTGCCACCACTTTTGCCATGAATACCTTGTGAATATCTGCAATGAACTTCTGGGTATTTGGGCAATATATTACTTCTCCCTGCTGGATTCTAGTCCCCCTTATAGGTGCACTCTGGCTCTTGTTTGTGTGAGTTCCATACTGAATGGTGTCCACTTGTATCATGTACATGATAAGTTGCATCCTGTGATGATTTTAGCAAGAAGGAGTAGTAAATCCTCAATGCCCCCATTACTGATATTAGCAGAAATGCACCACTTCTCTAGCCACAACATCATATCATTCACCAGTAGATGGATTACTGGGCTCACTTGACTCCATAAAGTATCCTTAGCATATTTTTCCATAGCCCCTTCATAGCCAAGATAATTAACAACAAGACAAAAGCTATTGTATAAAGAGCTGGAAGTTCAGCCAGTTGAGCTACACTCCAGTGGGGTAGATGAGTTTGCAAAGGGTAGCACTTTATCTACCATTGCCTCCACATTCTCAGTTGTAGACAAAGTTGATATCCAACTGACAGACAAGGCAACAGTGTCAAGAACTCAAAAGACCAACATTATGCCTAAAGTGGAATTTTGGAACAGCAATAGGCACACCAAGAGGTTGCAGCACTTCTTTAGGAGAAGAGATCAAGAATATGCACTTGAAAATTGCAATGATTTATTGTAAAAGCTGGCAGATGAGGTGCTAGATCTTAGAGTGGTGGCTGAAGACCTGGACAAATAGTAACCAGTGAATGAACAGTGCCATAAAGCTGTAGGGTTCCAGCCAAAGTCATGGGAAAAGGGTGATTTGGTGGATATACTTATTGATTAGTAAGTTTTAAAGGAGTTATTTGTTGAGTGTGGGGTTGGCTTAATATTTGTGTAGGGAATAGTGACTTGTGTAGGCCAATACAAATGGTAATTGAGGCACAACTGAAGCTTAAATGGAAGTAAATCAATATGTATGCACAAAAAGTAAGATAATCAAATGATTCAGGAAGTAAGGAGTGTGAAAAAGAGGCAATAGCCAATCCATGTACACAGATGTTGGAAGTGAATGTGTGTCTGGAATCAGAAAATATGAAAATTGGCTGAGGACAAATCTAAAGTTACTTATATATTATTGTGAGGAAAAGTTTTGATCAAGTGTTTTGTGAAACCTGGAGTGAGAGTACTTTTTGTTAGTTTTTGCACAATGTCCTGATTGGATGAGTACATCTTAGTCACAAGGTTTTAATTGATGATGGCCTTTTGAATATATCATCATAAATAGTTGTTAAATGAAATGTCACAGCCAAGAATTCTGCCTTTTCCTGATGTAACAGCAGGGGATCATTGTACAGTCTACACCACAATAATGCCCAAAGATAAAGCCCACAGAAAAGCCTATCACAGCATAGAAGACAGAGGCTGTGGTGTTTATACCAAAGCCTAAGAGTTACATGATATTGAAGATCTGTGAAGCCATTGAGTGCAATGCTGAAGAGGGGGGAAATATTCAGGAAGCCCTTAGAAGTTTATCACAGCATCACCTTTAGGCTGATATACCATGGGACCATCAGGAACTTAAGGTCAAGCAGAATATGCTTGACCTCTTACATGAGCATTATCCGGATTCCAGTAGACAAATGGATTTTGGGCCAGCATTGGTATGTCAGAAAAGTATCTCAAGAATAGCAGAAACTATCAAAGTCTGAGGAAAGAGGATGCCTAGGCTAAAACCAGCAGTTTACTCAAGTGCATGTCACAAGCAGGACTGAAAGCTCCAAATAAGCAGCAAAGAAATGTCAGATAGATAAAAGAGTGGCAGTAAGGGACAAGCCAGCAAAAACAGATGCATCAGCACAGAATTTCTTAAGAAGAGATGTGGTTTAACATAACAGACACTCAGTCACTGTAGTAGCAAAGGACTCAACTGTAGCAAAAGCCTGCAGCTTTCTCAGGAACCTATTACAAGCAGGACTAAATATTTCAAACAAGCCACAAAGAATGACATGTTGTCATGAGAATGCTAGCAAGGGACAAGCTGGCAACAGCAGATTCAACACTGCAACAATCATCAAGAAGAAAAAGTACAATACTGGGAGTACTCAGTCAATGTAGCAGTAAAAGACTTGGCAGTGATAAAGGTAAAGTCAAAGATGAAAAAGTGTACCCAAGCCAGAGACAGGAAAGTATGAGAAAAGCTCTAGTTCTTCCCAATTAAAGCCATCAGCCCCAAACAGACTAGATGCCATCATGGTCAAGAAGAAATACCAACAAGACAAACACTGTTTCTCAACAGTGCAAAGTGCAGCCAGTTAAGCAACACCCCAGTGAGATTGATGGGTTTACAGAGCAAGTCAATTTATATACTTCTGCCTCCATATTCTCTATTGTCAACAGAGTGCATATCCTACTGACAGAGAAAGCAACAGTGTCAAGAACTTAAAAGATGATTGCAATGTCTACAGTAATGTTCTGGGGCAACAACAGCCACAGCAAGTAGTTGCACCACTTCCTCAAGAGCTGTGCTCAAGAGAATGCACATTAATATTGCACAAATATATTGCAAAGACTGGCAGGTGATGTGCTTGACTTTTCAGTGCCAGCTGAAGACCAGGATGTAGGGGAACCAGTAAATGAACAGTGGCATAAAGCCATAGGATTACTGCCAAAATCATGGAAAAAGAGTATTTTTGCTGAAAAACTAATTGAGTGGTGTTTTTTAATGGGGCAACATGCTGACTGTGGGGTTGAGCTCAATGTTGGTATTGGGTGTTGGGACTTGTATAGGTCAATACAATTAGTGATTGAGGTACAACTGAAGTTTAAATAGAAGGAATTTAATTTGTGTGCATGGAAAGTAGGAGAATCAGTAGAGTCAGGAAGTAAGAAGTGTGAAAAAGAGGCAATAGCCAATCCATGTACACAAATGCAGAATGTGATGCAGTGTCTGGAATTAGAAAGTGAGAGAGTTTGCTGAGGCCCAATCAAAACCCACTTATGCACAGTTGTAATGAGAAATTTTGACTAAGATTTTTGTGAGCTCTGGGGTACTAATACTTCTTGATGGTCTTTGAACAATGTTTTGAAGCAAGCAATAGCATGCAGTCACAGGACTTCAATTATGTGATGGTCATTTTACAGAATCATCACCATTGTTGCCTATAGGGACTACAGTATAGGTATCTGTATCTGTCACTTTGGTCTCTATATCAGGTCTCAACTTACCTTTAGTATAACATCAACAAGGCAATCCCCCAGCTTACAAGCATGGTCCAGACCAGAAAAGTCAATGTTGGAACCATTCAAGTTGTTGCCAATTGATGTTAGTATAGCCAATGTGTCAATCATGAGCCTTAATATAGATACTTAGGCAACACACACTAATCTAGCAGTACTGGTTACCTCAAAGAGTTGACAGAGATAGCAGAATTTTAGTAGAATGCTGTGGCATGTGTTACATCAAGCTGGCTGCAGATATATATAAAAAGACAGATCAAATGATAAGTAATGAAATCAAGAATGAGCTGAGAGTGAAGGAATTCAAGGAGGAAGCTGCATGTAAGTGATTATGGGTGTAATATGCATAGTACAGACCAGATGTGTCTTTTTGCACCTCAACTGTGGGAACCAAGGATAATCAAATGAATTTTGGCCTCAAATGACTGGTGTACTGCATGTTATATTTGTAGTGACAAGTTGCTTCCAAGAGCAATATACACAGCACTCATAAAGGCAATGGTTATAAAGTACCAGACAGAGAGTAAGTGAGCACCTTAAGGAATCAGAAGGTGAGCTGCAAGGGGGAGAATACATACTATGGGCTACTGCATTGAGATTGTGCCATCAAACCTTGCTAAATTCCTTAACAAGTGTTGCAATACAAGTGTGCTGGTGTAGGTTGGTCCAACATATGCCAACATCCTTCACCAGAGTGCTACACACCAAGTTAATATACATTAAGTTGGTGCATGTGGTGTAGAGTGTATTTCTTAAAGCTTGCTAAACAGATTGATTAGACACCAGTCCACTGGAGTGGGCCAAGTCACATATACATGTGGTGTCACATTGGACTCAGCAAAAGGGCCATGTCAATGCATCATCTTGTGACTGCATATGCCATTACACCTGACCATCAGCAAGTTATTTTTGGAGAGCTGCTTATTCACTCATCAACCAGGAGGCAAAAGACTAACTACAAGTACACAAGTAGCAAAGATGATGATCAACAAGGAAGTAGTATAGGTATGCAAAGTGAATTACTGCTAAATGCAGCAGCAGTAATCCCTGTAAGAAAAAAACTAGGAGAGATGATGCAATTGCACCAAATTGCTATCATATGTCATGATCCAACTGATACATTCTTTTTTTGCAATCCAAACCAGATCATTGCACACCATTGATATATAAGATTTTGCTGTAAGTAATATAAAGGTTGTCTCACATCTGAAAGAGAACCTCTATGAGTGTTCACCCTGTATACTTGAACGTCACATGGAACATAAGTGCAGCTATTTGATATGTTTTGCAGATTAATGATGAATTATCAACTAGCTATAACACCTTGTCCAGTTACTAAAATCAACAACCATAGATTATACATACCCATGCATGGTGTAATAGAAGAAGTCTAATATCTTCTCATCCTATCTCTGAACGACTTCCTGATTTCTTTAGTACATAGCACCTATCCTATTAACCACTGCACCCAATTGCCTCATTAAAGCTTTGGTATGAGCTGGCAGAGTCTGCTTTATTACCTTCAGTGGGCACACTGTCAACATGGTCTATTCTGCATGTAGCCCCAACTGTAGCACAGGATTATAAAGTATGCTGTTGTTGAAGTGCCTTTCCACTGCCATTAGCAGTATAGTTAGCTTGGGAACCTGACAATTTTGCTTTGTTTTTTGCACTATATATATGAAGGTGAGTCAAACCAATGGGGAGATAGTTTTATATGGGTGTATGTGGTGCCACAATTCTATTTATGAAGCTTACTATGGTGGGTCATCAGCAAATTTTACATTCATGTAGATGCAACATCTAAAATACAAGAATGTCTTAATATCACATGAGTATTGAAAAAATGTGACAAAATAGTGCTACATTGTTGAGTGTCAAGCTGTTTGCCCATGGACAAGACTACTTTGACTCAACAGTGGAAGAGAAGAGAAAAACACCCATGTGGCTATTGTAACAAGCCTCTCAGCCATGAACCATGCAGATAATATAATGAGCATTACAAGGATCATGGGCAGTCCCTATAAAACATAGTTGTGACAATGCTGTCAAAAGGCTGTCACCATTTTTAGATCCCATGACTAGGAGGTATTGATGGCATTTGGACACTGTACAAAGACTGTCTAGGAAACATTACACCTCAGGTTTCACAATCAACTTGATCAAAATTCTTCATCACAACATTACATAAGTGGCTTTCAATTAGTCCTCAGCCATTTCTATGCCTTTCTGGCTCCAGAAACTCAGTTACCTCCTACATCTATGTACATTGATTGGCTATTGCCTCTTTTTCACCCTCCTTACTTCCTGACTCAACTGATTCTCCTACTCTTTATGAACACAAATTAATTTTTTCTGCTGAAAATTTAATTTTACCTCAATTACCATTTGTATTGATTTATGCAAGTCCCTATACCCCACACTTACAGTAAACTTCACCCCACACTCAACAAGTAACCCCATTAAAATCTACCACTCAAAAAGTATTTCTGCTAAAACTCCCTTCTTTCTAAGACTTTAGTTGTAACCTGTTGGCTTTATGCCACTCTTCATTCACTGGTTCCCATATGTCCTGGTCTTTAGCTGCCACTGCAAGGTAAAGCACATCTTCTGCCAGTTTTTGCAATAAATTCTTGCAATATTCATGTGCATTGTTGTGAGAAATGCTCTTGCAGTAGTGTTTTAACCCTTTATTGTTCCTGTTATTGCCCTAAAACTCCATGGAAGGCATTGTCATGGTCTTTCAAGTTCTTGATGTTGCAGCTGTGTCTCTCTGTGTGATCTCTACTGTGTCTTCTATGGAGGATATGTCTATGGCTTGGGAGGACTTTTCCCCTTCTCATTTATCACTGCCAGGTCACTCACTACTACCTTTTCTGAGTTATTTTTCTATTGAACTACACTTACTTCTTGCCAAATGCCAAACTGGTGCATTCATTTATATCTTCTGTTTCTATACTGGCACTCTTCTAACAAGCTGATCTACTGTTGCTGCTTGTTTTGATTTTTTCAAATATTACTGTCTAGTCTTTCATTGATATGATGAGCTGGCACCTGGAGAAGAGCCAGGAAGAGTTGGAAAGCACTGAAGACAGATGTGTATACTGCAACCCCTATGCCTTTAGCTTCAGGAAGCTAAGCAGACCAAATGTGTGGTTAATTAGTTAGTTATGAATGGTTAGGTTGAAAACAACAAGCAACTAGTTTTTATTAGGATAATTTTACTAAAGTATACCAGGTTTCTCTTGGTGACATGCCTGTTTTTACACCATTCAATAGAGAGTTCAAAACAAGAAGAGCCAGAGAGTACCTATAAGGGGGCATAGAATCCAGCAGGGAGAAGGGATATAATAGACTTGTTCCATAGGATAGTTCCACATTGAGCCATGAGTGTCAAATGATGCCATAGTGTGCCAAGGAAGCCAGGTGAGCCTATACTTGGCCACAGAGTGTGACACATAGCTCTGCATCTTCATGCAGAGCAGCCCCTGTGTTTCACCCATTGTGCTAGAGAAAATCCAATTTTTGACCTTTTTTTTGGATCAATGTTGTGCAGGATGTGTAAGAGCACAAAAAGATTGAAGACACTCATCTGGTACTCAAAGCTATCAGCACTCTGAATCTAGCTCCTATAGCTTTTATCATGTCACAAAAATGGATGGCACTATCTTGGTCCACTGGTACTATCAGGCAATAAATTTAAATATTAGCCCCAAAGTAAAATCTATATACAACGCTTATAGTGTCAGGCATTTTTGTGACATGATACAAGTCACAGGAGATAGATTCAGAGTGTCATGGGTATTGGGTATCAGATGCATGTCTTTGCTCCTTTTGTGCTCTCACACATCCTGAACAATGTTGATCCAAAAAAAAGGTCAAAAAATGGATTTTCTCCAGCACAATGGGTGACACACAGGGGCTGCTTTGCATGAAGATGCAGAGCTATGTTTCACACTCAGTGGCCATGTATAGGCCCACTTGGCCTCCCTGGCACACTATGGCATCACTAGGCACTCATGGCTCAATGTGGCACTATCCAATGGAACAAAACATATTGGCTAATACTGATGGGGTTCTGGTGTGAGGCACCGTAAGTGTGGCAAGATAGAATATACTAAAGAACAGACTGGAATATCACATGAAGATATGTCAGGGGTCAGCTGATCATGCAACTAGGTCACGTGTCATGTAGCTACCATATATGGCATGGGACTACATAAACTCTAATGGGAAGCTTCCATAGAATGTTCGGTTGTGTAACATTGACTTGGAGCTTTCAAGAAGTTGCTAGAATGTAGTAAAACTTTCTAGTAGGAACTGGGGTTTCTTCACAGACTTGATTTGGCTAGATGATTGGAGACCAGGGATGTCATGTGATCATGACAGGCATGGCCCTTGGCTGAGTTTGATGTGATGCTGCTTGTTGACGCGACTTGGCTTGCTCCAATAGACTTGTGTCTTTTTGAGCAGTTTGGCGGGTTCTGGTGGTTTTGCTGTGAAGCACACGCATTAACCAAATACATGTTGAGTCAATGCAGGGTGCTCTTGAGAAGGGTGTTGGCATAGTTTGGACTGATGTGCGCCAGCATGCTGAAGTTGCAAGGGATGGTAAGGAATCCAGCAAGGCATGCTGGCGCATTCTAAGCAATGTCACTTGTGGCCAGTATTCCTCCTCTTGAAGCTCACCTTCTGATTCCTCAAGGTATTCACTTATCCTCTGTCTAATACTTTGCAACTGTTGCCTGGATGAGTCCTGTGTATATTGCTTTTGGAGGCCACTTAGCTCTACTAATATATCATGTAATACATTAATCATTTGAGGCAAAAACTCATTCAAAATATCTTTGGTGCCCAAAGTTGAGGCACAAACGGATGTGTCCAGCCTGTACTGTGCAAGTTACATGCAAAATTGTTCCCGTGCAGCTTCCTCATCAAATCCCCTCACTCTCAGCTCATTCTTGATTTCAATACTTGTCTTGTTATATATCTTCTTACATACATCTGCTGGTATCTTGATGTAGAACTCATGCCACAGCTTTCTACTCAGGTTCTTCCATCTCTGTTGACTCTCCAGGGTATCTAGTTCTGTTAGATTAATGAGTAGTGCCCAAATATCTGTATGTAGGCTCATCATAGACACTTGGGCCACACTGAAATCATTTGGCAAGAACACAAGCAGATCCAACATTGCCTTTTCCGGTCCAGACCGCGCTTGTGAGCTGGGGGATGGGTTTTGTCTGGGTTGACCTAAAGATGAGTTAAGACTTGGTATAGGGACCATAGTGATGGATTTGGATACTTATACGGTGGTGTATTGGCATCAACCTGGTCTTATATGAAATATATATGAAAGCTAATGTGATTGTTGAATTTTCCATATATTATGCATGATGCATCTTGGATCTCATTAACATGGGACTGATCACATCAATTGCAGATTTCCTGTTTGATTATAGACTTGAGAGTAAAACATCAATAAAAATACCCAGTCACTGCTTGAGGATGATTTTTGCAACATAATGATGGGATAGATGGCAATTGATGGAGATTTAATCATAATGCATGGAAAATCAGATAAATAAAGCTGATTGTGCCAAATTGAATCAAATCATCTCAGCGCAATCCTTTCCAATTGTAATATGACTTACTCATCTTTATGGTCTATTATCATCCATCCCATCAATACCACTGGATTTTCTTTTGACACGCTAGAGGAGATCTATACCAAGCACTGTGGTCCATCTACCCCAATCTACTGAAGGAAATCCCTTGTTAAGCTTCTCTGCTATTACAAGAACTATTGCCCTACACAGTTTCATCCCACCATCCATGGCAACAAAAGTCCTAGAAGCTTTCATTCTCAGCTGACAGCAATGAAGAACCACCTTGCAGAGGGTATGAATGACTTAGAGCAAGCTTGGAGTACTAGGTTTAGAAGCTCCAATAGACTTCCATATCCCAGAGTGCTCAGCAACAGGTTCCATATAAGGAGTATTTTGGATACCTTTTCAGTCAGGATTAACAGACCTTTTAGAGGGGAGAGCCACTTTTATTCTGGCAAGTACAAGGCACACCGTGTGAAGTTTCAGGAACTGTCTGACATTGAGGGTAGCATCATCTGGTTTAGTGAGCCATGTGCTGGAAGTAAGCATGACAAAGCACTCTGGGTAGAGAATCAATCAGAATTCAGTAGAGGGGAGAAATGTATGGCAGACTTAGCTTATATAGGAGAGGATTGTCAGAGATTAGGATGTATTACAGCTTATAGGAAGCCAAGGAATGGTGTGCTTAGCAGGAAGCAGAAGCTCTACAATGAGATATTTAATCATTTCAGAGTGAGGGTAGAGCATACATTTGGATATCTGAAGAGATTCAGCATATTGGCAGGTAAATACAGAGGAAAGTCATATGTAGGAGAAAACAGCAGAATAGGTAAAATAGTTAAGATACTTATCAATGCACAGTACATTAACACAGAAGACATCCACTGAGAGAATTGTGTCTGGAGCATTATGAAGAGTAGATAAAGCAAGGAAAGCACTACTCTGAGCAACATAAGTAAAATAGAGTAAAATTACCAGTAACTATAACCTACCACTGGCATGATAGTAGAAATTATAGTGCCAGATTGATCTGGTACTATGTGGCACTATCCAATGGAACAAGTCTAATATGTTAATGAGCACATCTGTCAGTGGGTGTCACTGTACCCCACTACAATGCATCAACTTGGTTCATGGTGCTCTGGCAAAGGAAGCTGGTATATATTGGCCTGACATGTGCTAGTGCATTGGTGTTGCAAGGTGTGGTGAGGAATCCAGTAGAGCATGCTGGCACATTTTCAAAATAGTTGCTGGTGATCTATATTTTTCCTCCTGCATCTCACCTTCTAATTCCTTGAGGTATTCACTTACCCTCTATCTGATACATCAGAGCTGCTGCCTTGATGAGTCCTGTGATATTTATAACAAGTATCAATATCAGAGTTTTAGAGGAATAGGGAGTTTGGCTATTATGGTATTCACTAAAACTTGAACTGATTTTTATTGAGGTTCCAGCAGCTCCTTATATACATTTTGGCAGATCAATGGCTGACTAATTATATTTCCTAGTGTAGTTTGTGGCTGACAACTCATTTGATTGCATCATCACCCAATTAGATCCCACTTAATATATCTATTGCTGTCTGATAGGATCTGCCAATTCATCTGCTGACTAACACTTCTGATTTGATAGATAATGTTGATATACCAATAGGTCAAATATAAAGCTAATTGATGTGACTAATAACTGATCTAACTTAAACATTCAAGCGGTTAATCATTACATTCTCCCCTACTAGAGTTTAGAGTGTTCTCCTGAGTTCCTTGTCTTGTGATACCAATATCTTGATGGTTCAGTATTGTCAGCAAGTCTTGCAGGCTTGAGTCTGTATCTAGGAGCTAAATCTTTGCAGATATTGCCTTGTTTGTTCACTGGTTGGTATATTGCAAATGGACATTTTCTGATGATGTTGAAAGGTCCCATTCATTGTGGCTCAAACTTCTTCTGAGTGATGTTTCTCAGCAATACACAGTTCCCAGATGTCAATGCTCCTGGTGTTATAGTATTATCAAATCTCTGCTCCATCTTTGCTGCACTTTGAGATACTTTGGCCTGTGCCTCTTTGTTCCAGCTGCTGGTGACTACTTAACTAGATGAGTTCATCTTCTAAGGCATCTACAGGCTTTGGTTATGGGAGATCTCCTGAAATCCTTGGTACCCACCCATACACTAAGTAAAATGGCAATTGTTGAGTGGTCTTCTACACACTAACCCTGCAGGCAAAAGGTGTTTGGTCTATATACTTGTCCCTTCTACTGACAGCTCAATTTACATACTTGGTCAGCATTTTTTCAAATAATCCATTTAACTGCTAGGTGGCACCATTAGTTCTAGGGTGATTTTCTGAGGTTATCAAGTGTTTGATCTGTTGAATTTTCAGGTAAGCTTCCAATTTCTTTGCCATAATGTTTGCTCCTATACTGGCTAAAATCTTTGTAAGGCATTGAAACTTAATAAGGATCTCTCCGTAGATGAAACTTGCAGTGACTTGTTCACTGGCTACTGTTGAAATATTGGACTATTTGGTATCATATAGCAGCTAAAAAGTAACTTACCATTTCTGGACTAGTCTAGGTCAGTGTAGGACCAACTTACAGCCCTAATTTTGCCACTTTCTTTAGATCCATGCACCTACAATTATTCCCCTCAAGTCATAATCAAATTAGCACATTTACCAAACATTATGTACTAAACTAGAAACTGTTACAGAATGCTCCTCAGTCTTGAGAAGTTCTCCTTACTTAGTTTTACTGTTGTGTTACTTCTTCAAAGGTATAAATACTGAGCTTCCTTATGAGTATACAACAGTTCCACTATTATCACTACTTCTTGATCAGCTCCTTATATTCAAATCATCTTTTGAGTTACAACAGGTACAGCTTTATCCACTGGCCATTTAGTGGCATGGCCAGTTGTTATTAGGATCCAATGGTTGCATTTCCTGGTGGTTGGTGGTGTGGTGATGTAGAGGTACTCCTGGGAGAAGCTACACAACTCACGGTGTGTGAGGTGTCTGATGGGTGCAATAACCTCTGTGTCTAAGCTGCTGGTGTCTTTGTCAATATGTCACTATAGTAAAAGCTCCTGCTTCTCTATCTTCCTAGGTGCTCCAAGTGTCTCCAAAGGCCTCTGTGTGTCTTGTGCACTACCCTGAAAAGCTCCTTGATGGCAGGTCTGAGATGTACTGTTGAAGGCAGGTGCAGTGATCAACTGCTAATCAATAAGGGAGAAGTGTTACTGATAGAAGGGATGATTTATTGATGAGGGACTGCTTTCCCTTAAATACTTTTCCTGATTGCCAAGTGATTACTAATGACAAGGTTCTAGATGATTCCAGGTATCAGTGGAATTCTTGATGATATCACTATAAGCTAAAAATATGCCAAGAATGTCCTGGAAGGTTCTAAAAGGCACATCACACTCAACCAATCAGGAATCAGTAGTCTGAAACCTGCGCAACACTGCGCAACATAGAAATACCATCTATGGTATTGAAATGGTAGGGATGGTAACACAGACCTAGGTCATGTGTCACGGGTACTGACGCAGGTACTTGCCTTATGTAGATACATATACTGATTACAAAGCTGAATAACATCTGGGATAACTAATGCTAATAACTAATCAAGGTAAACATCATATGGGGATAATACTGATAATATGGGCAATAGAAGAATGGGATAATACTGATAAGATAAAATATGGATAAGTATATCATAATGATTATATTAGTAAACTTGTCTGTGGGAGGTATGTTTACCTTACCACAGCGGTCTTCCAATAAAGTCAATCCCATCACTCAAATGGTCTCACAGGCTCTAAGGAAAAGAGTTCAGCAATTCTCTGTTGTTGGCCTTGGTTGATATGGCAAATTGGCATGTCTTTACTAGCTTCTCATTATGTTGTTTCATTCAGGGCCACCATTCTCTAGCTTGCCCAAGTATATAGATTCCTTCAATTGCAAGATGTCCATAAACATTGTGTAGCTTGTGTATTATATCCAGGCAAGCAACATAAGGGCAATAGGCAGTAGGGCCTCCATCAACAATTTAGTAGACTGTTTCATCTTGTACCACACAATTGCTGGCTTTGTCCTGTATTATGTTCTTGATCTCTTCATCCACCTCATTAGGAATGGCTTGGTCATCCAAGTACTTTGGTAATGATCTAGGCCAATCTGATTCATGCACCAAGTTGAGCTGTGCAACTTGCTCTAGTCTTGATAAGGCATCAGCAACTATATTACTTTTCCCAGGGCAGTAGATAATCTCCAAGTCAAATTGCTAAACGTATTCACTCTATCTTGTCATTCTTCTGCATAGTACCTTCTGAGAAAACATATACTTGGGTGAGATATATCCAGTCTTCACAGTGCACTTGACTCCTTCAATGTAGCATCTCCAGGTCTTCAAGCAGTGTACTATGTCAAGCTTCTCCTTCTCATGCACTTGATAGTTTTGTTCTGCTGAGCTTGAATTCTTGAACTCAAAAGCAACTGAGTAGTCCTTTCCCTCAGGTTCTTAGCTCAATATTTCACCAATTGCATAGTCTGGAGCATCTGTGCACACAGTAAGCTCTTTTCAGAAGTCTGGGACTCTTGAGCTTGGCAGCTTAGCAAGTTTATTCTTGAGTGTCTGAAAAGCAGTCTCACAGGCTATGTACCACTTCAAGGTGTTGTCTTTCCTGCAAATATCAGTTAAAGGGGCTGCAATACATGCCAAGAACTTGATGGATCTTTAATAAGATCATACCATTTCATGGAATGATCTGAGTTCTGATATTTTATGGGACTGCTTTAGATTCTTGATGACTTCAACCCTCTTGGGGTCTGAGATCACTCCTGTGCTAGCCGCTATGTGTCCTAGGTGTTCAGCATATTGCTTTAAGAATTTACACTTTGCTAGCTTGCCATGCAGCTTGTTTTCTATTAACTTCATTAAGACCTTTTCAATTTGCACCAAGTTTTCCCCTTTTGTCTTGCTGTATATTAATGTGTCATCTAGGAAGATTACCATAAACCTGTCTAAGTTATCCTCAAAGTCTGTTTGCATCAAGGTCATAAATGTTGCAGGGACGTTGATAAGGCCAAAACTCATGACTAAGTACTTGTAATGTCCACATCTGGTCCTGAATGCTGTCTTAGGAATATCTTCTGGTTTCACCCTAATGTAGTTGTATCCTGACATGAGGCCAATCTTGCTGAATATAGTGGCTCTATTAAGTTGGTCCAAAAGCTCATCAATCCAAGGTATGGGGTACTTATTCTTCATAGCAACATAGTTGAGGGCTCAGTATTCAATGCTTATCCTAAGTGTTCCATCCTTCTTTTTCACACAAAGTACTTGTGCTCCCCAAGGTGACTTGCTGGATCTGATATATCCTTGCCCCAATAACTGATCTGTTTGTCCATTCATTGCTTCCAACTTTGAAGGACTCATTCTGCAAGGTATCTTACTCACATAAGGGCTATCTCCTGTGCCAATGGCATAATCCATGTCTCTGACTGGCAGCAGGCTTATGTTGAAATATTAGAGAGATATATTGGAAGTGAATTGGTGAATTAGAAGATTTACATGATATTCACTTGATGTTTTATTGAGTTGCAACATGGTATTTATACTTATTGCAGAACTACGTAAATGTGACTATTTGGTCATTATTATAGGAGTCTCAGGAGTACATGTGCCAAGTTTCAGCTCATTTGGACAAGTTTCAGATTTTCCTAAAATTCTGTACTTCTCTAATTCCTAATAATTAATAAATATCTTACAAACTAATTTCCATGTTGATAATCTGAAATATATCATTTCACTAAGTGCTAGTTCATAATATATAAATAATTAGGTGGACTCCTAACTATTTCAACAGCTTAAAGCTCATTTGGAAACATGTCTGCATATTAGACTTGTTCTGTTGGATAGTGCCATATTGAGCCATGAGTGCCAAATGATGCCATAGTGTGCCAGGGAGGCTAAGTGAACCTATACTTGGTCACAGTGTGTGAAACATAGATCTGCATCTTTGTGCAAAGCAGCCCCTGTGTTTCACCAATTGTGTTGGAGAAAATCCATTTTTTGACCTTTTTTTTAGGTCAATGTTGTGCAGGATGTGTAAGAGCACAAAAGGATTGCAAATATGCATCTGGTACTCCATACCCATGGCACTCTGAGTCTAGCTCCTGTGGCTTGTAACATGTCACAAAAATGCATGGCACTATCTTGGTCCACTGGTACTATCTAGCACTATAAGTGCTTTGTATAGATCTTACTTTATGGCTAATAGTTAAATATAGTGCCAGTTAGTACCAGTGGACCAAGATAGTGCCATGCATTTATGTGACATGTTACAAGCCACAGAGGCTAGATTCAGAGTGCCATGGGTATGGAGTACCAAATGCATGTCTTCAGTTCTATTGTGCTCTTACACATCCTGCATAACATTGATCTGCAAAAAAACGTCAAAAAATGGATTTTCTCCTGCATCAAAGGTGAAACACAGGGGCTGCTTTGCATGAAGATGCAGATCTATGTCTTACACTCCATGGCCAAGTATAGGCTCACTGGCCTCTCTGGCACACCATGGCATCATTTGGCACTCATTGCTCAATGTGGCACTATCCAATGGAACAAGTCTATTCCTTCAAAAGAGTTTGAACCTCCTGGGGTGCTGCAGTAGAGGAATTCTCCTTTAATACTGCCATGAGGAACAGCTGGGTCCCATTACTAAGTGCTCTATAGAACTGTGTCTTGCTAAGTTCACTTGTTTCTCACATACTGGAAATGACCAAGTGGAATTCCAGTCTGGCAGGTAAAAGCTCATAGCTTGTGTTGATCTTCTGGATCTGAGTTGCATGGGTTCTCTAGTTGAATGATGGATTGCAACAAAATAGCTAGGAGATTGGAATGGACTTTGTGTCAAGTTGGTTCCAGCTCTGAAGGCAAATGCTGTGATATGTGCTCATGTAATGCTCCCAAGTCAATCATGAATTTGGCAGGTACTCCTTTGCTACTCTATTAAAGTGTATTTGCTTTCTTTAGTTTGAGGTAATTTAGGATGGGTATTCTTCTGTCATATGGCAGGCAAGTTTGTAGTCTTCTTCAAGTTCATCCTCTATGTTACTTTGCACTGTGGACATATGGACTCTTTGGTATCATTCAGAAGCTAAAAGTCAACTTAGCAATTCTGGACTAGTCTTGGACACTGTAGGACCAACTTACAGCCCTAACTTTGCCACTATCCTCAGTTCTATGTTCCTATGATTATTTGGCTAGAGTCAAGATTAAATTTGAGCTATTATTAAACATTATGGACTAACCCTGAGACTATTCATAATGCTCCTGAGTACTGAGAAGCTGTCCCTACTTAGTGTTACTGTTGCAATTTAAGAAGTGATTTGGATATAAGGAACTTATCAAGAAATAGTGATAATCGTTGAACTGTTGTTTATTCATAAAGAAGCTCAGTATTTATACCTTTGTAGAAGTAATACAGCTGCAACACTAAGTAGGGAGGGTTTCTCAATATTCAGGAGCATTCTGTAACAGTTTCAGGGTTAGTACATAATGTTTGGTAATAGTGCTAATTTGATCCTGACTATAGGGGAATAATCATAAGATCATATATCTGGAGAAAGTGGCGAAGTAAAGGCAGTAAATGAGTCCTACAGTGACTAAGACTAGCCTAGAATTGTTAAGTAAATTTTTAGCTGCTGAATGATACCAAATAGTCCAATATTTCAACACTCCCCCTCAACTAAATAATTTCTTAATCCCAATTTCTCTCTAAGGATCTCAAACTGTGGCCTAGCTAGTGGTTTTGTCAATATGTCTGCCACCATTTTGTCAGTTGGGCAGTAAACCAGCTCTACTAAGTTATTTTCTACAGCTTCCCTCACAAAGTGATGCTGTATATCAATGTGCTTAGTTCTGGCATGATTAGTAGGATTTCTAGCTAATGAAATACAACTTTGATTATCCTTGTAAATACATGTTGGTTCACCTGAATTAAAACCTAAGTCTTTGAATAATTTTCGTAGCCATATAGCCTCCTTAGTTGCTTGACATGCAGCCATATATTTGGCTTCAGTTGTAGATAGTGCCACAGTTGGTTGTTTCTTGCAATTCCAAGTAATAGCTGCACCAGCATAAAGAAATACATAGCCTGTGGTAGAGCGTCTGTCAATCAGATCTCTACCCCAATCTGAATCACTATAACCATCAAATTTTTGCCTATTAGCTGCTCCAGAGTATTCCAGTACCATATTTATGGTACCTTGTAGATATCTGAAAATCCGCTTAACTGCTGCAATTTGATCTGATCCATAATTCTGCATGAATTGACTGACTATTCCAACTCCTACTGCAATATCTGGACGTGTAGACACCATCAAGTACATTAGGCTACCGACCATTGATTGATAGGGAAAGTTTTGGTCCATATTTGAGCCGTTTTCATCCATAACTGGCTGAGATTTGCTTAATTTCAGGTTATTGTCCATAGGGGTTGCTGCAGGTTTGCAATTTTCCATTTTGAAGCGTCTAAGAATGTCCCTGATGTACTTAGACTGATTCAGCACAATTTTCTGCGTAGGTATGTCAAATTTGACCTCAATTCCAAGAAAATAGCTCAATTTTCCAAGATCTTTCATCTCAAACTTGCTGAAGAGATCTGATTTCGTCTGTTTAAGTGCCTCTTGATCACTTGTAGCTATAATTAGGTTGTCCACATAAAGAACTAGGATGATCACACCCTTTTTGAGCTGTTTCACATATATACTGTGATCTGCAGTGCTACGAGAGAACCCAATTTCCTCTAGATATGTGTCAATCTTGTTATACCATGCTCTGGGTGCCTGCTTAAGCCCATACAACGATTTTCTAAGTTTGCACACCTTATGGGGGCTTTTTGGATCGGTAAAACCTTCTGGTTGCTCCATATATATAGTTTCTTGCAAATCCCCATTTAGAAAGGCTGTTTTGACGTCCATTTGGTGTAGATCTAGACTGTGTACAGCTGCCAGGGCTAGAACTGTCCTAATAGAGTTAAACTTGGCAACCGGAGCAAATGTTTCCTTAAAGTCTAGTCCCTGGATCTGGGAATAGCCTTTAGCTACCAATCTAGCCTTGTACTTATCAACGGCACCATTTGAGGTTATCTTGATCTTATAGACCCATCTACATCCTATTGGCTTTCTCCCATTTGGTAAATCTACCAGTTCCCACGTTTTTGCCTTGATCAGTGATTGGTACTCCTCCTGCATGGCTTGTTGCCACTTAGTAGCATCTGGACCTTGCATTGCCTGTTCCAGATTCTGAGGTTCGGCACATAAGGCAAGATAAGCTTCTTCATGATCATTGGATGTCTGCCACCAGGATCCAGGGGCATTTCTTATTCTGGTAGATCTCCTAACTGGGATAATCTGTTCTGATCTGGAACTGGTAGAAGTATCTTCCATCTCTGGCTGGATTTGGTACGTATCTTCTTCATTTGTGTTGATTGCATCATCAGGCAGCTGGCCAATGATTTCTGTGGCTTTCTGATCTGAATTCTCCTCAAATACAACGTCCCTGCTCTTGATCAGCTTCTGAATTTCGCCATCATACACTCTATACCCTTTAGTACCTTCACAATACCCAAGAAAGATCCCTTTTCTACTCTTTGGTTCCAACTTTGAGCGTTTTTTGTCAGGGATGTGATAAAAAACATCACTGCCAAAGATCCTGAGGTGCTGGAGATCTGGTTTTTTGCCTGTATATGCTTCAAAGGGTGTAGAATCACGTAGTGCTGTTGTTGGGCATCCGTTCTTGATGTATACAGCGGTAGCAACAGATTCAGCCCAAAACTTGTAGTCCATTCCCTTATCATGTAGCATAGATCTTCCCATCTCTACTATTGTTCTGTTTGCACGTTCTGCTACTCCATTTTGCTGTGGAGTATGAGGAACTGTGGTCTGTTGAAGTATACCAGTAGACAAGCAGTATTTTGCAAACTCCTTTGAGCAGTATTCTCCTCCATTGTCACTTCGTAGTACCTTCAATTTACACCCAGTTTGTGTTTCTGCCATGTTCTTGAAGTGCTTAAACGTCTCTAAAGCTTCATCCTTTGTTTTGAGGAAGTACACCCATGTATATCTTGTCTTGTCATCAATAAACGTCATAAAGTATCTCTTGGCTCCAAAGGACAGTGTTCTCATGGGGCCACATATGTCTGAGTGTACAATAGCCAATATTTCGGTGGTATTGATGCCTTCTGAGCTCTTGAAACGTTGCCTAGCTTGTTTGCCATATGAACATCCTTTACAAACATTCAATTTGATCGGAATTGAGTATTTTAGGCCCAAAACAAGCTGATTTTTCACCAATTGGCTCATTTTCTGTTCCCCTATGTGTCCTAGCCTCCTATGCCACGTCTCCCAGTTGGTTTCATCAGTTTCAGCAATGTTGACATACTCAGGTACAATGATCTTGCATTGTAACTTGTATATATTGTGATCTCTGATTCCCGAAGCTAATTTTTGTCCATTTTCACTCAATATTGAGCAGCTCAGCTTAGTAAAAACAAATTTCAGTCCCTGAGTAGTTGCTTTACTGACTGAGAGTAGGTTCTTAGCTATTCCAGGTACATAGAGTACGTCAGTCAGTTTTGCTGTTGTTGCCCCTGAGTTATCACTCATATTTAGTTGTATGGACCCACTGGCGGTAGCTTGCAATGCAGAGTTATCTCCCAGATAAACCTTTCTTACGGGAATAGTCTTTAAGTTGCTGAACCAATCCTTTATACCACAAATATGCTGTGATGCTCCAGAGTCAATATACCATTCATTACTTCGGTTACTTGCACTCTCTTGTACAGTGACAAATAGCTGTTCATCAGTAGTTATATGGTTTGCCTGCTCTAGTTTCTGTTTTTTGTCTGCTTGTTTCTTCTTGCATTCTCTTGCCCAGTGTCCTGGCTTCTTACAGTAGTTACAGCAGCCAGGTTTTCTTCGGTTTTGTTACTTTCCCTTCTTTTCTGTATGCCTTTCTGAACTGAATAAAGCATTATCTTCAATTTTCTCTGCTGGTCATTACGTCTGAGTTCTTCATGGAGAAGTCTTCCTTTGACATAGTCTAAAGTCAAGTTGTCTTCTCTGCTTTCAAAAGAAAGTATGAGTGGCTCATACTTGTCTGGTAGGCTGCAAAGCAGACAGAGTATCTTTTCTTCATCATCTACACCAGCATTAATACTGTAAAGTTCTTCTGCAAGTGTCTCCATTCTGGTAATGAGTTGTAGCATGTCATCATCTGGCTTTTTTCTCATGTTGAAGAACTTTCGTTTCAAATAAAGCTTGCTTGATACTGACTTTGCTCTAAAGATCTTCTCCAAGGATTCCCATGCTGCTTTGGCAGTATTTGAGGCATGGATTTGTCCAATGAAGGAGTCTTGCACATTGATGCATATTGCATTGAAGGCCTTTCTCTCCTTCTCTTGAAACTTCTCCACATCTTCTGCTGTTCCTTTGGGCTCAACTTCCTTTCCTGTTACTATATTCCAAAGCTTTCTTTCCTCAAGGTGGATCTGCATCTTGATTCTCCAAAGTCTGTAGTTCTTCCCATCAAACCTCTCCTTTACAGGGAAGATGTTGGTATTGCTTTGTTTGCTGGTAGAAGTCATCTTTAGAATAGATTAAGGCAATCGGGGCTCATAACCTGTTGCAATTTAAGAAGTGATTTGGATATAAGGAACTTATCAAGAAATAGTGATAATCGTTGAACTGTTGTTTATTCATAAAGAAGCTCAGTATTTATACCTTTGTAGAAGTAATACAGCTGCAACACTAAGTAGGGAGGGTTTCTCAATATTCAGGAGCATTCTGTAACAGTTTCAGGGTTAGTACATAATGTTTGGTAATAGTGCTAATTTGATCCTGACTATAGGGGAATAATCATAAGATCATATATCTGGAGAAAGTGGCGAAGTAAAGGCAGTAAATGAGTCCTACAGTGACTAAGACTAGCCTAGAATTGTTAAGTAAATTTTTAGCTGCTGAATGATACCAAATAGTCCAATATTTCAACAGTTACAGTTCTATTACTTCTACAATGTTATAAACACTGAGCTTCTTTTTGAATAAGTATTAGTTTAATTATTATCACTATCTCTTGATTGGT
Organism: Basidiobolus meristosporus CBS 931.73; assembly: GCA_002104905.1. Classification (NCBI taxonomy): domain Eukaryota; kingdom Fungi; phylum Basidiobolomycota; class Basidiobolomycetes; order Basidiobolales; family Basidiobolaceae; genus Basidiobolus; species Basidiobolus meristosporus. The sequence goes on along the minus strand of MCFE01000243.1, from coordinate 22,160 downwards.
CAATTATATCCAAGTCCCTTCTTTCTTATATCCAAAATTGCTTTCTAAATTGCAACAGGTTTTGAGCACCAATTGCCCTAATCAAATCTAAAGACAACTTCTGGCAGCAAACAGAACAACACAAACAAGTTACATGTCATGGAGTGGTTTGATGGGAAGATCAACAAGCTTTGGTGAATCAAGATGCACATCCACCTTGAGAAAAAAAGCTTTGGAATATAGGACCAGGAAGAGCAGTTGAGCCTAAAGGAACAGCAGAAGAAGTGGAAAAGCTTCAAGATAAGGAGAGAAAAGCCTTTAATGCCATATATATCACTGTGCAAGATATGGTTGTTGGACAAATTCATGCCCCTAAAACTACCAAAGCAGCATTGGAATCCTTGGAGAAGACCTTTAGAGGAAGGTCAATACCAAGCAAGCTTTATATAAGACAAAATTTCTTCAACATGAAAAAGAAGCCAGATGATTACATGCTACAGATCATTACTAAGGCAGAGTGACTTGCAGAAGAACCTTGCAGTATCAATGCTGGTGTACATGATGAAGAAAAGTGACTCTGTCAGCCCATCAGCTTACCAGTGAAGTATGAGCCACACATACACATTTATGAATGCAGAAAAGACAATCCGACTTTTGAATAAGTCAAAGGAAGACTTCTCCATGGCAAACCCAGACATAATGAGCAAGCAGAGAAAATTCAATGGTAATGCTTTGTTAAGCTCAGAAAGGCACACAGAAAAGAAGGGAAAATGACAAAACCAAAGAAAACCTTGTTGCTGTAGCCACTGTTCAAAGCCAGGACATTGGGCCAGAAAATGCAAGAAGAACCAAGCAGACAAAAAACAGTAACTAGAGCAGGCAAACCATATCATCACTGATAATCAAAACTTTGCAACTGAACAAGAGAGTGCAAGTAACCAAAGTAATGAATGGTACATTGACTCTGGAGCATTACTGCATATTTTCAGTATTAAGGAGTGCATCAGTAACTCAAAGGGTATTTGTAAGAAAGGTTTATATGGGAGACAACTCTCAACTGAAGGATACTGCCCGTGGCTCTATAGAGCTAAATACAAGTGATATCTATATATGCAAGTTGCAAAGCAAGACAAGTGTACTTGAATATGTAAACATTGCTGAAATTGATGAAACTAGCAGCAAGATATTGCATAGGTGGCTAGGACATAACACAAATGAGCCAATCAGTGTTAATCTGCTTGTTTTGGGCCTAGAGTACTCAATTCTGATCAAATTGAACACCTGTAAGGGATGTTCCTATGGCAAACAAGCAAGGCAATGCTTAAGGAACTCATAAGAAATTAAAACTACCAAAGCATTGACTATTGCGCACTCAGATAATGTGGACCCATGAGAACACTATCCTTAGAAGCCAAGAGATACTTTATGACACTCATAGATTATTAGACAAGATATACATCAGTGTACTTCCTCAATGCAAGGGATGAAGTCTTGTAGACATTTCAGCACTTCAAGAACTTGGCAGAAACACAAGCTGGGTGTAAATTGAAGGTACTTTGATGTGACAATGAAGGGGAATACTGCTCAAAGGAGTATGCAAAATATTACTCATCTACTAGTATTCTTCCATGAACCAATATTCCATGTACTCCACAGCAGAATGGAGTAGCAGAATGTGCAAATAGAGCAGTAGTAGATATGGAAGATCATGCTACATGATAAGGGAATGGACTACAGGTTTTGGACTGAATCTGCTGCTGCTGCTGCATACATGAAGAGTATATGCCCAACAATAGCACTACATATTTTTTTGCCCTTTGAAGTGTACACAGGCAAAAACCCAGAACTCCAGTATTGCAAGATTTTGGACAGCAATGGTTTTTTAACATGTCCCTGGCAAAAAATGTTCAAAGTTTGAGCTAAAAAGTAGAATGGGGATCTTTCTTGGGTTTTGAAAGGATAACAAAGAGTATAGAGTGTATGATGGCAAAGATCAGAAGTTGATCAAGAGCAGAGATATTAGACTTGTTCCGTTGGATAGTGCCACATTGAGCCATGAGTGCCAAATGATGCCATAGTGTGCCAGGGAGGCCAAATGAGCCTATACTTGGCCACAGAATGTGAAACAGAGCTCAGCATCTTCATGCAAAGCTGCCCCTGTGTTTCACCTATGATGTAGCAGAAAATCCATTTCTTGATGTTTTGTTGTGGATCAATGTTGTGCAGGATGTGAAAGAGCACAGAAGAACTGAAGACATGCATTAGGTATGCAATACCCATGGCACTCTGAATCTAGCTCCTGTAGCTTGTAGCATGTCACAAAAATGCATGGCACTATCTTGGTCCACTGGTACTATCTGGCACTATATTTAATTATTAGCCCTAGAGTAAGATCTATACAAAGCAATTATAGTGCCAGATAGTACCAGTGGACCAAGATAGTGCCATGCATTTTTGTGACATGCTACAAGCTACAGGAGCTAGCAGAGTAAAACTAGAAGACATCCCTAAGACAGCATTCAGAACCAAATATGGGCACTGCAAGCACTTAGTCATGATTTCAGCCTTACCAATGCCCCTGCAACATTCATGATCTTGATGCAAGCAGTCTTCTGGGAATAATTAGAGAATTTTAGTGTAATCTACCTAAACAACATATTGATCTACAACAAGACAGAAGAGGAACACTTGGTGCACATTGAAAGGGTCTTGCAGAAGCTAAGAGAGAACAAGCTGTATAATAGCTAACAAAGTGTGAACTCTTATAGTAACTAGTTAAATACTTGGGACACATAGTGACTAGCACAGGAGTGAGCTTAGACCCCAAGAAGGTTAAAGTCAGCAAGAATACAAAGCAGCCCAATAGCATATCAGAGCTTGGATCATTTCATGAAATGGTGCCATATTAATTGGAGATCCATCAAGTACTTTGCAGATATTGCAGCCCCTTTGGATGATATTCTCAAAAGAAACACCTCAAAGTGGGACATATCCTGTGAGACTTCCTTTTAGACACATAAGAATGAACTTGCTAAGATGCTAAACTTAAGAATCCCATACTTCAGAAGATAGAGCTTACTCTGTGCACAGATGCTTCAGACTATGCACTTGGTGGAATACTGAGCCAAGAACATGAGGGAAAGGACTATCAAGTTGCTTTTGAGTCCAAGAGTTCAAACTCAGCAGAAAAAAACTATCCAGTGCATGAGATGGAGAAGCTTGCCATAATACACTGCTTGAAGACCTGGAGATGATACATTGAAGGAATCAAGTGAACTGTGAGTACTGCTCATGTCTCACTCAAGTATATATTTACTCAGAAGTTAATATGCAGAAGAATGACAAGAGGAAGTGTATACATTTAGCAATTTGACTAGGAGATTGCTTACTGCCCTGGGAAAAACAACACAGTTGCTGATGCTTTATCAAGACTAGAGCAAGTTGCACAGCTAAACTTAGTGCATGAATCAGATTGGCCTAGCTTATTATCAAAGTACATTGGCAGATCAGATCTTTCCTAATGAGGTGAACCAAGCAGTCTAGAAGATAATATGGGATGATGTCAGCAAGTGTGTGGTACAGGATGAGACACTCTACCAAATTGTTGATTGAAGCCCTATTTCCTAATGCCCTTATGTTGCTTGCCTGAGTAAAATATATAAGCTACACAATGTATATGGACATCTTGGAAATGAAGGAACCTATAGCTTTATGAAAGCCAGAGCATGATGGCCCAGAAAGACACAAGATATTGAGAACCTAGCAGAAACTGTTGCAATTTGAGAAGTGATTTGGACATAAGGAACTTATCAAGAAGTAGTGATAATAGTTGAACTGTTGTTTTTTAATAAAGAAGCTCAGTATTTATACCTTTGTAGAAGAAATACAACTGTGGAACTAAGTAAGAAGGGTTTCTCAATATTCAGGAGCATTCTGTAACAGTTTCAGGGTTAGTTCATAATAGTTAGTATTAGTGCTAATTTGATCCTGACTATAGGGGAATAATCATAAGATCATAGATCTGAAGAAAGTGGCAAAGTTAGAGCTGTAAATTAGTCCCACAGTGACCTAGACTATTCCAGAACTGTTAAGTAAGTTTTTAGCTGCAGAAGGATACCAAATAGTCCAATATTTCAACACTCCCCCTCAACTAAGTAATTTGTTAATCCTAATTCCTCTCTGAGATTCTCAAATTGTGGCCTAGCTAGTGGTCTTTTCAATATATCTGCCACCATTTTGTTAGTTGGGCAGTACACTAACTCTACTAAGTTATTTTCTACAGCTTCCCTTCGCATAGTGATGCTGTATATCATTGTGCTTAGGTCTGGCACGGTTAGTAGGATTTCCAGCTAATGAAATATAACTTTGATTATCCTTGTAAATACATGTTGGTTCATCTGAATTAAAACCTAAGTCTTTGAGTAATTTTTGTAGCCCTATAGCCTCCTTAGTTGCTTGACATCCAGCTGTATATTTGGCTTCAGTTGTAGATAGTGCCACAGTTGGTTGTTTCTTGCAATTCCAAGTAATAGCGCACTAGCATAAAGAAATACATACCCAGTGGTAGAACGACTGTCAATCAGATCCCTACCCCAATCTGAATCACTATAACCATCAAATTTTTGCCTATTAGCAGCTCCAGAGTATTCCAGCACCTTATTTATGGTACCTTGTAGATATCTGAAAATCCGCTTAACTGCTGCAATTTGATCTGATCTATAATTCTGCATGATTTGACTGACTATTCCAACTGCCACTGCATATCTGGATGTGTAGACACCACCAAGTTCATTAGGCTACCAACCATTGATTGATAGGGAAAGTTTTGGTCCATATTTGAGCTGTTTTCATCTATAACTTGCTGCAATCTGCTTAATTTCAGGTTGTTGTCTATAGGGGTAGCTGCATGTTTGCAATTTTCCATTTTGAACTGTCTAAGAATGTCCCTGATGTACTTAGACTCATTGAGCACAATTTTCTGCGCAGGTATGTCAAATTTGACCTCAATTCCAAGAAAATAGCTCAATTTTCCAAGATCTTTCTTCTCAAACTTGCTGAAGAGATCTGATTTTGTCTGTTTAAGTGCCTCTGGGTCACTTGTAGCTATAATTAGGTCATCCACATAAAGAACTAGGATGATCACACCCTTTTTGAGCTGTTTCACATATATATCCTGTGATCTGCAGTGCTACAAGAGAACCCAATTTCCTCTAGATATATGTCAATCTTGTTATACCATGCTCTAGGTGCCTGCTTAAGCCCATACAGTGATTTTCTAAGTTTGCACTCCTTATGGGGTACTTTTGGATTGGTAAAGCCTTCTGGTTGCTCCATATATACAGTTTCTTGCAAATCCCCATTTAGAAAGGCTGTTTTGACGTCCATTTGGTGTAGATCTAGACTGTGTACAGCTGCCAGGGCTAGAACTGTTCTAATGGAGTTAAACTTGGCAACTGGAGCAAATGTTTCCTTAAAGTCTAGTCTGTGGATCTGGGAATAGCCTTTAGCCACCAATCTAGGCCTGTACTTATCAATGGCACCATTTGAGGTTATCTTGATCTTGAAGACCCATCTACATCCTATTGGCTTTCTCCCATTTGGTAAATCTACCAGTTCCCATGTTTTTGACTTGATCAGTGATTGGTGCTCCTCCTGTATGGCTTGTTGCCACTTAGTAGCATATGGACTTTGCAATGCCTGCTCCAGATTCTGAGGTTTGGCACATAAGGCAAGATAAGCTTCTTCATGATCATTGGATGTCTGCTACCAGGATCCAGGGGCATTTCTTAATCTGGTAGATCTCCTAACTGGGATAATCTGCTCTGATCTGGAACTGGTAGAAGTATCTTCCATATCTGGCTGGATTTGGTATGTATCTTCTTCATTTGTGTTGATTGCACCATCAGGCAGGTGGCCAATGATTTCTGTGGCTTTCTGATCTGAATTCTCCTCAAATACAACATGCCTGCTCTTGATCAGCTTCTGAATTTTGCCATTACAAACTCTATACCCTTTAGTATCTTCACAATACCCAAGAAAGATCCCTTTCCTACTCTTTGGTTCCAACTTTGAGCATTTTTTGTCAGGGATGTGATAAACAACATCACTGCCAAAGATCTTGAGTTGCTGGAGATCTGGTTTTTTGCCTGTATATGCTTCAAAGGGTGTAGAATCATGTAGTGCTGTTGTTGGGCATTTATTCTTGATATACATCATCAGATTCAGCCCAAAACTTATAGTCCACTCCTTCATCATGTAGCATAGATCTTCCCGTCTCTACTATTGTTCTATTTGCATGTTCTGCTACTCCATTTTGCTGTGGAGCATGAGGAACTGTGTTCTGCTGAAGTATACCAGTAGACAAGCAGTATTTTGCAAACTCTTTTGAGCAGTATTCTGCTCCATTGTCACTTTGTAGTACCTTCAATTTACACCCAGTTTGTGTTTCTGCCATCTTCTTGAAGTGCTTAAAAGTCTCTAAAGCTTCATTCTTTGTTTTGAAGAAGTACACCCATGTATATCTTGTTTTGTCATCAATCAAACGTCATAAAGTATCTCTTGGCTCCAAAGGACAATGTTCACATGGGGCCACATATGTCTGAGTGTACAATAGCCAATATTTTGTCAGTATTGATGCCTTCTGAGCTCTTGAAACATTGCCTAGCCTATTTACCAAATGAACATCCCTTACAAACATTCAATCTGATTAGAATTGAGTATTTTGGGCCCAAAACAAGCTGATTTTTCACCAATTGGCTCATTTTCTGTTCCCCAATGTGTCCTAGCCTCCTATGTCACATCTCCCAGTTGGTTTCATCAGTTTCAGCAATGTTGATATACTCAGGTGCAATGATCTTGCATTGTAACTTGTATATATTGTGATCTCTGATTCCCAAAGCTAATTTTTGTCCATTCTCACTCAATATTGCGCAGCTCAACTTGGTAAAAACAAGTTTCAGTCCCTGAGCAGTTGCTTCACTGACTGAGAGTAAGTTCTTAGCTATTCTAGGTACATAAAGTACGTCAGTGAGTCTTGCTGTATTTGCCCCTGAGTTATTACTCATATTTAGTTGTATAGACCCACTTGCAGTAGCTTCCAGAGGAGAATTATCCCCTAGATAAACTTTTCTCACAAGAATAGTTTTTAAATTGCTGAACTACTCCATTATACCACAAATATGCTGTGATGCTCTAGAGTCAATATACCATTCATTACTTTGGTTACTTGCACTCTCTTGTACGGTTACAAATGACTGTTCATCAGTAGTTATATGGTTTGCCTGCTCTAGTTTCTGTTTTTCATCTGCTTGTTTCTTCTTGCATTCTCTTGCTCAGTGTCCTGGCTTTTTACTATAGTTGCAGCAACCAGGTTTTCTTTGGTTTTGTTGTTTTCCCTTCTTTTCTGAGTGCCTTTCTGAACTGAATAAAGCATTACCTTCAATTTTCTCTGCTTGATCATTACATCTGAGTTCTTCATGGAGAAGTCCTCCTTTGACATAGTCTGAAGTGAAGTTGTCTTCTCTGCTTTTAAAGGAAAGTATGAGTAGCTCATACTAGTCTGGTAGGCTGCAAAGCAGACAGAGTATCTTTTCTTCATCATCAACACCAGCATTAATACTATAAAGTTCTTCTGCAAGTGTCTTCACTTTGGTAGTGAGTTGCATGTATCATCTGTTCTTCTCATGTTGAAGACTTTATCCTAATAAGCTGCTGATACTGAGTTTGCCTAAGATCTTCTCTAAGGATTCCCATGCTGCTTTGGCAGTATTTTTGGCATGGATTTGTCCAATGAAGGAATCTTGCACATTGATACATACGGCATTAAAGGCCTTTCTCTCCTTCTCTTGAAACTTCTCCACTTCTTCTGCTGTTCCTTTGCGCTCAACTTTTTTTCCTGTTACTATATTCCAAAGCATCCTTTCCTCAAGGTGGATCTGCATCTTGATTCCCCAAAGTCTGTAGTTCTTTCCATCAAACCTCTCCTTTACAGGGAAGATGTTTGTGTTGCTCTGTATGCTGGTAGAAGTCATCTTTAGAATAGATTAAGGCAATTGGGGCTCATAACCTGTTGCAATTTAAGAAGTGATTTGGATATAAGAAACTTATCAAGAAATAGTGATAACAGTTGAACTGTTGTTTTTTAATAAAGAAGCTCAGTATTTATACCTTTGTAGAAGTAATACAGCTGTAAAACTAAGTAAGGAGGGTTTCTCAATATTCAGCAGCATTCTGTAACAGTATCAGGGTTAGTACATAATAGTTAGTATTAGTGCTAATTTGATCCTGACTATAGGGGAATAATCATAAGATCATAGATCTGAAAGAAAGTGGCAAAGTTGGAGCTGTAAATTAGTCTCACAGTGACCAAGACTAGTCCAGAACTGTTAAGTAAGTTTTTAGCTGTCAGAATGATATCAAATAGTCCAATATTTCAACAAAAACATGCCCTAATTACCAAATCAACCAAGGCCAACCACAGAGCATTGCCCAACTCTTCTCCCTAGAGCCTGTCAGACCATTTGAGAGATGATAAATTGACTTTATTGGAAGAATGCCAATCACCAGGAAATGCAACTGTTGGATCCAAGTTGCAACTGACCATGCCACTAAATGGCCAGTTGCTAAAGCTGTATTTGTAGCCAGTGAGCAAGAAGTTGCAAGCTTCTTCTACCAATAGATCCTTATGAAGTTTGGATGCCCTATAGAGATTGTATTTGATGGAGGAGCAAACCTTACGGCAAAGACATTGGAAGCATGCCTGGAAATGCAGTAGATCAAACACTTGAAAACCTTGGCATATGACTCCAGAACTAATGGAGTTAGTGAGTGGTAAAATGGATTACTTGGAGAAATGCTGACCAACTATGCAAATGGTGCTGTCAGTAAGTGTGCAGTGTATATAGACCAAGCACTTTTTGCAGGCAGAGTTAGAATACACAACACCTACCCAACTATTGTCATTTTACTTGGTGTATGGATGTGAATCAAGGATTCCAGGAGATCTCACACAACCAACAGTTACAGATGCCTCAGAAGATGAAGTCAGTCAGCCAAGTAAACACAAGTAGTTGGAACAAAGATATCAGGGCCACAGGCCAGAGTAACTCAAAGTGCAGAAAAGATGAAACAGAGATTTGTTAAGTACATCCTATGAAAAATAATTTGGTCCCACAGGTGGATCCAATCTGGATCAGCTGCCAGTTTCCTGTTTGGAGACTGTCATAATGCCAGTAGCTTGGAATTACTGACGCTCTTGATAATCTTATAATGGGATCACAATGGCATTTTGTTAAGTTTACTGCCAAATAAATTTCTAAGACTTGACAGGGTTTGTTGAGTGCTGTGACAATAATTGCATGGCATTGTCGCAGTCTTAGTGTGCTCTACAGCTATTTTAAATGGATCTAACTGGCCAGTACATCCAATTAACGCCGCAAGCCAGGAACAGACTGAATCCCATCATAGCCAAGAAGAATTACCAATAAGAAAACAGCTGTTTTCACAAGATTTGGAAGCACAGCCAGTTGAGCTACACTCCAGCAAGGTAGATGAGCTTGCTGAAAAAGGCAATTTGTCTACCACAGCCTCCACAGCCTCCATTGTTGACAGAGTGGAGATCCCACTGGCAGACAAGGCTACAACGTGCAGAGCTCAAAAGACTATCACAATGCCTTCAGTGGAGTTTTGTAACATCAATAGGCACACCAAGAGGTTGCAGCACTTCTTCAAGAGCAGTGCTCAAGAAAATGCACTGGAATATTGCAAGGATTTATTGCAAAGACTGGCAGATGAGAAGCTGGACCTTGCAGTGCTGGCTGATGACCAGGACATGTGGGAACCAGTGAATGAACAGTGGCATAAAGCTGTTGGGTTCTTGCCAAAGTGGTGGAACCAGAGCATTATAGCAGAAATACTTATTGAGTGGTGGATTTTAAGGGAGTTACTTGTTGAGTGTGGGATTCGGCTTAATGTTAGTGTAGAGTATAGAGACTTGTATAGGTCAATACAATTGGCAATTGAGGTACAACTGAAGCTTCAACGGCAATAAATCAATTTGTACGCATGAAAAGTAAGAGAAACGGTTGAGTCAGGAAGTAAGGAGTGTGAAAAAGGGGCAATAGCCAATCAATTCACACAAATATAGGAGCCAATAGAGTGTCTGGGATCAGAAAGTGCGCAAATTGGCAGGGAACCAATCAAAAGCCACTAATACATTGTGGTGATGAAAAATGTTGACAAAGTTTTTGTGAAATTGGGGGTGCAATTATTTTTCAACGGTCGCTGGATGGAGTCCTGACAAGATCAGTACCTCTCAGTCATGGGACATTAACTTTGTGATGGCCTTTTGACGGAATCATCTCAATAATTTTTCATAGGGTGATTACACACACATTGGGGCTGCTTAGCTTCTTAATGCCATAGACATAGGTGTCTCCATGTACAAACCTGTCCTCAGTATTTTCCAACTCTTCCTGGCTATCTTCCATGTGCCAACTCATCACATCCATGGCGGAGTTTAAGTTTATATTCCTGATGAGATTGGGATACAGCCGTACCTACAACTTGACTTGTCTTCCCATCTCCCCACATATACACTCCATAGGATACTCCCAAAAGGTGAAGCAAGGCCCAATATTCTCCACACACAGTGCAAGATGGAGTAGAGGATGGATACAGTAGCAGCAGAGATCTGCACATTCAGCTTTATGTTTGTAGTATAGCCACTCAAATCTCATTACATACTCCTCACACAACAGCTGTAGATGCATCCAGTTGGCATTGGTGATCCACTTGAGGATAAATATTCCTACAATGTCCACATATGACTCCCAATGCATCCAATGTACTCATTGTGGAAGTGGCTTCAGAATGCCACCTGGATAAATGCATATTCAGCTCATCCAGTCTGTGCATTTATATTGTAGTATGTGCATATGAATATTAATTTCAGTCTGTGAGAAGTACTTAGGGTAGCAGATACTCTATAATATCTTGCCAATTCTTCCAGATTTTTTTGGTATCTTGAAGGGCTCATTTGCCTGAAATGCCCCATATACAACTTGGTCATCAGTATAGGGATATTGTTGAAAAGTAAATACATTGCTCCCAGTGGACAGCTTTTGCTCTAACAGATACCCTTTATCTTAAGTATCACTGGTTTCCAATTGATTCCATATTGTGGCTAATGATTAATAGCTTGCCAACTTTGCTGCAATTGCATGCTGACTTCTGTATGTTCTCTCCGTGGAAAGATGATGTTCTTAGTGCTGATGTTTGGGCAATAATAATGTGTGTGAGTTATGGAGTAAATCCCCTGGATCTTACGCATTTGACAGCAATACCATTCATTGTGCCCAGAAAAACCTGCTGTCTTGCTAATGGCAGGGGTATCTCCAATGTAGTTAATAATAAGCGCTTTTACATGATTGCCATTTATTGTTATCCTGCTGGAAAGCTACAAAATATATCCAACAATGGATACAGGTAACTATGCAGGTTGGATAGTGATTTAGGCTCAGAGACTAGTGAGAATACCAGCAGATTATTGCTCTGATACTGTAAGATGGGCAGCAGATTCACATTGATGAGAATCCGTGGACAGCAGGATTTGCTGGTAGAGTACCAGTTTGATGAGAATCCATCAAGTCCTAAATCAGCAGCATGGTTATACATACCTTCAAAGTAGTCCTTGCTTCTTAGCTGTTAGTAATGTTTGCCATCAATATATTTGATGTGTTTGCACTTGATTGATACTGAGTGCTGTACAATATAGCTTTGCAATATTTGACAGACTGCATCAGCTTCCTCAGATGGGGTATGACCGGAACATATCCAGAGTGCCAACAATATTTTCCCTCAATGGTGGTGGATTCCTGACAATTTGGATACATTGCAATGTTAGCATTTTTGGATGTGAATGCCATGCAACTGTTGACACATGCAGGAGTCAGCACAGTCTCTGGATCATTTGTTGCCAGCCACATGACAGTTGTCCACTTGTACCATGTACATTGTAAGTTGCATCCTGGTATGATCTTGGCAAGAAGTAGTAATAATTCCTCAAAGCCCCCATTACTGATATTAGAGGAAATGCACCACTTCTCTGGCCACAACATCACATCATTCACAAGTAGATGGATTACTGGGCTCACTTGGCTCCATAAAGTATCCTTGGCATTTGTCTCAACAGGTGTTGTCTCATAGCATATTGTGATATGACCAGGCTCATACATGGTACTGTTGTTAGGAGAGATAAGTTCAAAATCCATTAGTGGACCTTCTTTGTCAGAGCTATAACTCTGTGTGCCATATTCAGAAGGCTGAGGAGAGCCTAGAGGTGTCACAAACTCACCTAACTCAGTTTGTGCAAGGTGACAAAGATGGCCAGGTGCCAATACAGAAGTATCAACTGGCTGACAAGATAATGTTGGAACAGTAATGACCAACAAGTGGTCAATTATGACTTGGGAGGCAAAACACTGGCCGTCATCCTTGCAATACTTTCCTATGCTGTCTGCATGATTCATGGCTGAGAGGCTTGCCACAATAGCCATATGGTCTTTTTTCTCTTCTCTTTTGGTGTTGAGTCAGGTAATAGTCCAGAAAGAGGATGTGGGGATAATATGCATAGAGCAATCAGTAGCTCAGGTAGAGAAAGCAATATCTTAGCTGCAAAGAAGGAACTCAGGTAGTGCAGTTTCACAGCCATGAATTGAGCCATTTTGCAATGTAACTGCAGAGGAATACCGTACAGTGTCTGAAGCCCAACAACAGTGCCCAAAGATAATGCACATAGAAAAACCTATCACAGCATGGGAGGGAGATAATGTGGTGTTTGTACCAAAGCCTAAAAATCAAAAGACAATGAAGATCTGTGAAGCTGTTGAGTGCAATAATGAAGAATGGGCTAATACACAAGAGGCCTTTAGAAGCTTAGCATGCCATCACCTTCAGGGTGGCATACCTTGAGACCATCAGGAACTCAAGGCTAAGCAGAATGCACGTTGATTTGCTCCATGAGCATTATCCTGGATCCAAATGGGCAAAAAGATTTTGGGCCAGTATTGGTATGCTAAGAAAGTATCTTAAGAATAGCAGAAACTATCAAAGGCAGAAGAACAAGGGTAGCTATGGCTAAATACCTGCAGCTTCTTTAAGAGCCCATTACAAGCCAGGTCAAAAGCTCCGGACAAGCGTCAAACAGACATCAGGTGGCTGGAAGAGTGCCAATTAGGGACAGGCATGCAGACATGGATCCACCAGCGCAACATTTACCAAGGAAAATGCATAATACCACTCAAGAAGCACACAGTCAATGTAGCAGTGAAGGACCTGGCAGTGATAAAAGCCAGCCACTTTTTCAGGAGCCCAACACAACTACAGCTGAGAGCTCATAACAAGCCAATACAAAAGGTCAGGCTGCCAGAAGAGTGCCAGGAATGGATAAGCAGGTCAAAACAGATGTGTCAGAGCAGAATTTATCAAGGAGAAAATGTTGTTCTTTACAAGAAGTGCTCAGACAAAGTAGCAGTGAAAGACCTGGCAGTGAAAAAGGAAAAGGTTAAGAGGAAAATGTCTACCCAAGCCTGAGACAGGGAGGTATGCAAAAAAACTGCAGTTCTTGCCCATTAATGCTGCAAGCCTGAAGCAGGCCAAATACTATCATAGCCAAGAAGAATTACCAACAAGAAAACAGCTGTTTTCACAAGATTTGGAAGCCCAGCAAATTGAGCTACACTCCAGCAAGGTAGATGAGTATGTTGAAAAAGGCAATTTGTCTACCGCTGCCTCCACAGCCTCCATTGTTGACAGAGTGGGGATCCCACTGTCAGACAAGGCTACAACAATAAGAGCTTGTAAGGCTATCACAATGCCTTCAGTGAGATTTTGGAACATTAATAGGTACACCAAGAGGTTGCAGCACTTCTTCAAGAGCAGTGCTCAATATAATGCACTGGAATATTGCAAGGATTTGTTGCAAAGACTGGCATATGATGTGCTAGACCATGCAGTGCCAGCTGAAGACCAGGATGTGTGGGAGCCAGTAAATGAACAGTGGCATAAAACCATTGGGTTACTGCCAAAGTTGTGGGACCAGAGTGTTACAGCAGAAATACTTGTTGAGTGGAGGATATTAATGGAGTTACTTGTTGGGTGTGGTGTTGGCTTAATGTTAGTAAATGGTTTAGGGACTTGTATAGGTCAATACAATTGGCAATTGAGGTACAACTGAAGATTCAATGGAAATAAATCAACTTGTATGCATGAAAAGTAAGAGAAATAGTTGAGTCAGTAAGTAAGGAGTGTGAAAAAGAGGCAATAGCCAATCAATGCACACAAATGTAAGAAGCAATAGAGTGTCCAGGATCAGAAGGTGAGCAAATTGGCAGGGAACCAATCAAAAGCCACCTATATGTTGTTGTAATGAAAAGTTTTGATCCAGTTTTTTGCAAAATCTGGGGTGTTATTATTTTTCAATGTTCTCTGGACAGTGTCCTAACAGGATCAGTACCTCTTAAGCATGGGACTTTAACCTTGTGATGGCCTTTTGACAGGATCATCTCAATAACTTCTCATGGGGGTTTTTCATGCCTAAGCTTTGCTAATGTGTTTGCAAAGCAGAATGTCCACGTTCAACTGGTGAATTTGCTTGTGGGTGATATAGTGTAGTATGCATATACTTGGTTTCATGCCTCATTGCAGGTGCTTGTATTTCATAAGATTCATATTCCTCATTATCTGCAATTAGGGCACCAACTGAACCATATCTGAAATACACCTCTTCTTTAACAAATCTTGCTACTGCTTTTGCATTTGCTTGTTTCAGCATTCTAGCCTGTATCCTACCAGTAAAGTTATCACAACAGTCCACTACATACTTATACCCTCCTGTTGCCCTTAGTAAATGTATAATGTCTACATGTGCAATTTGCCAAGCATAATATGTGTATATCTTGTGAAGTGGCTCATGCATCTTTTAGTTGTGTCTTCTTTGACAAGGAATACATATTTTCATATATTCTTTTGTGTTGGTGTATAGCATTGGCCAAAAATACCCTAAGGAGATTTTGTATATGTTGATGTAATTCCTGTATGACCTTCTGATTCAGATTCATGCTATTCTTGAATGATCTTCTCTTGATCATGCTTGCTAAGTATATACTGCTGAGGGACTCCATGTTTGCTTTTTCTGAAAAGTGTGCTGTCAGGCAGTACAAACCTCAAAGCCTTCTTTTTAAAATTTGTGCTTTGATTTGTGGGAATATCAGCAGGACCACTGAGTGATGTAACAAATTCCTTAACTTGGTGATAATTGCTTTGTTTCATATGTCAGAATGAGAATCCAAGACTTGTGTTTTCAAGAAACTTATCAATCTCATCATCATCAGTTAAGTACAGTGAGTTTGATTGCTTTCCAGATAAGGTATCAGGTCTTTTGTGATTGGCTCCTGGTATTTGTTTCAGTGTAAAGTCAAGGATCTGGATGTATGGTATCCACTATGCTAGAATAGGATGGGGCAAAAGCTCCAACTTGATCAACATTCTTAATAATGGCTTGGCATCAACCTCCAGCATGTAGTGCACTCCTAATAAGTATGGCATTAGCTTTTTGAGTACCTAGAGTACTCACAGTGCTTTTTTCTTGATAGATGGATAGTTAAGCTGATTTTCTTTGAATAGTCTACTAAGATATTTGCAAGGTTGTCAACCATGGTCTTTTGAATCTTGGGTCTTAATTCCCCCAACCCCAATTCCAGAGCTATTAACTGATACAATGATTGGTTGTGAATCAATAACACTGTTGTCTATAGCTGCTAAGACAGGTGGCTTTGATAATGACTCAAGTAATGTTGACATAGCATTTGCCTGTTCTTCATGCCACTCATGACCCTTTCAACAGTGCATATGTGATCATATATATATCTTCTGACTTGAGGTAAGACATGTGATGTATCCTTTTCTCTAAGAAATGGCTGACATATTTCAGGGAAACAGTCATCCAAAACCCAAATCACTGAACATTGATAGTTTTGCAGAGAGTTAGTCCATCTTTGAGGAAATCTTGTCATCCTTATGAGTCCTATTGGTGTATCCATAGGGGTGAAGTCTCTTGAGTCAGGATCCAGACGTATTTAGTTTCATCCTGAATAAAGATCCAATGTTTTTGCCGGAGGATATCCAGTAAATGACTCAATATACTCATATTGTATGGGTGATTGCATGGCTTCTTTGATGGTGACCTTATCTAATGCTGTATGTCATGAATAAACCATAGACTTCTATTTTTCTTCAATAGTGTAAAACAGGGACTACAGTAAGGTCCATAGCTATCTTCAATAACTCCACTTTGAAATCTGGATTGTAGCATTTTAATCACTTTGTTCAGTAATCCTGAGGGAATAGGATATGATCTCAGTACCCATGGTGTATGTTCTATGGTATGGATCTTAACCGGTGAAAATGGCTCTGTGTATAAACATCCTCTTTGTGCATCATTAAATGCAAAGACATTGTCATAGTGTTGCAGCATAGTCAAAAAGAGGCATTTCTCCTCAGTGGTAATAGTAGTCCCAATGGCTACCTCCTTGAGCTTCTCTTCTGTGAGTCTGACTTTTTCATATTTGTGCAAAGGCTCCATTTGAGGATTGTTGTGGGCAGATGGTGAGATTCCGGTAGATACTGGCTTTGCTTTCAATGCAACTGCCTTATACTTGGCACTTGTCTTACTTGTTGTTGACATAATGAAGTGTTGATCATAAAACAGAATATCCTTATACACCTGAGTATTTTGTACTGGAATTCAGTCTGCATTTCTTGGATTATTCTGTTCTACTGCACAAAAGGTTGCCCTTCTTTCTTGATTGTCAAATGTGATTGTCAGTCATAAGCTTATATCAGGTCTGTTATCAGCTTGTAGAAGAGATTTTCTCTCATATGGTTGTCCCAACAATACCTCAAAAGTGGGTCCATTGGCAATAATGAAAAAGGGAGAAGTAACCCTGATTCCTCCAATTTCAGCTGGTACAGAGTGGCAAAGTCTAAGGATCTTCTCTGTTGCACCTGTAGCAATTATCATATTCCATTCAACTTCTTTTAATGGTAATTTGATTTTTTCAAAAGTCATGGCGGTGATGGCATTGATTTCTGATCCAAAATCAAAAACACATTCCACTTCAACATTCATGATTGTAGTAGCATAGCTTCCTGTTGTAATAGAGTAGAAGGCTTTTTCCACTTCAAATTTTAGTTGTACACTTGATAATGTTGTTGAAGACTGCTCTTGATAATTCATTAGGATATCTTTGCTCATAGGCTTAACCATCTCTGGTAGTAGTTGACTGAGATTGTTGATAGTGGTGAACATTTTTTGATTTTTAAGTTGTGGAAATGGGAATTTCCATAATTTATTGATAACTTTCTGTGTAATTGCATTAGTGTCATACTGAGATTGAGATTGCAAGTGTTCTTTTTGAATTTTTGATGCTTCTGGCTGTACTGGTGTTGTGGGATCACAGTGACACCCACTGACAAATGTGCTCATTCCCATATTTTCTACATCCCTATTTCTGTACTACACTTATTTTAGTTTTATCCCATTTGTTGTACTTGATGAGTACTATCCAATAAGCCAGCTGACTATCACACCGGCTTACTTAAATGCATAAGTTATCTCTCACTTTATGTAAGATTACTAGGTGTAAGCGCCTCTATATTAGGCAAATACCCTTGCCAGTACCTGTGACACATGATCAACCCATGTCACCATCCCTACCATTTCTATACCATATATGGTATCCCTATCTTACACAGGTTTCATAGTACTGATTCCTGATTGTTTGGATGTGCTGTGCCTCTTAGAACCTTCTGGTACCTACTTAGAATACTCAGCTCGTTCTGATGTCATTAAGATTTCTGTTGATCTCTGGAACTTTCTGGAACACTATAATTAGTAATCACTTAACCAGTGAGAGAAGTACATAAGGGAGGCAATCCCTCAACAATAAGTCATCATCCCTTTTATCAACATACCAACTTGTTGATTTGTGTGATCACTGCTATCTGCTGCTACCTGAACTTCTAACCGCAGACCACAGGGCACTACCAGGAAACCGCCCTGACAGTCAACTGACCTTGGAGGCACTACATATGAGAAATAGTCAGAGTAGGCATCTTTTATTATATTTGATTCTTTCCCAAGTTTGTTCTTGTACTGGCAAAGATACTTTTCTGTGTTTGTAACTATTTACCACAGCTACATTTTTATCAAGTCCCTGCTGGTGGAGTTTACAGTTGCTTTGACTTTGGAAGCTTTAGTACATTGTCATCTCAAAGGAAGCTGAACTCAGCACATACTTCTGTTAAGATGCCAACCAAGTTGGGGATTGTAGCTCAATAGTTTTCCCTTGACAAGCTTGTGGCTTTATTCCCCTTCACATTAGATTAGAGTCAGAACCCAAGTATTCCTAGCAAGTATTTGCCAGAGGTTACTGCACCTAGTGAGCTCCCCACACACAAAACACTTGAAAGTTTTGGACATATCTCTCCCTTGGACTTATCCACCACCGCACTGCTATTTCAACAACTGGCTGATTACTTTTGTAGGTATACACCTTTTTAGAATTGTTCTCTATAGAGACATATCTTGTCTTATCAATAAGGCAATTAAATTTTTCAACTTCTGCTTTTTCCATTAGATATTCTTGGACCTGCCCTGGTAGGTCTGATATTGTGAGTATATAATGTTCATTGATTGGAATTTCCGCAGTCTTTTGGATTTCTATGAAATTTGATTTTGTGGTGCTTTTACCTAATTCTTCTTAAGCAAGTAGTTGAGAACTCATTCCATCACTACCTCTGTTGATAGGCAAGGGGCTTCCAGAAATATCACAGATCTTCCCATAGCAATCAATCATAACTTTATGACTGTCAATATCAATATTTATTATTAGACAACAATAACATCTATGTTCAGTAGACTCACAGTACACACAACATTTGGTTTGCCATGGATAATTACTGGTTGTTTTAGGATTTTCTGGTCTTACTTTGTTGATGCTAGATGATGGTACACTTTGAGAGTCCAACTTAAGTGTCAGTGTTCCTAATGCATCAATTATTTCATTAACCTGATTACTCTGTGAGTTATTTGTACAAAGAAGAATTTGTTTAGCTGGAGTGGAAATACTCATTTCAATATTAATGAAATCCATGACTTGTCTCTCTGATTGATAGTTTTGTACCATTTGTTTTACATTGACATAGGAGCTTGTAGCCTGAACTTGATGACTAATGGAATTGCAAATCTCAAGAGGCACATTCATCAGAAAAAAGTCTCTTTGATAATATCTTGGAATTCCAATAGCTGCTTCAACATGCCTTGCTTTTGACTCAAACTTTTGAGTACACTTTTGCAAGGGTTGGGTCTTTTTATAAGGCATTTCTAGCTCATTTAGTGTAACAAGCTGTGCTTCCTTTTGGTATTCAGCTAAAATAGCTTGTTGAGCAGTGTCCCAGCTACAGTTAACACTAACAATTATCCTAAATGGATCCAAACTTTGTAAAAATCTTGATACTTCAACTTCACAGAGAGAGGGAAACAACTAGATTTTGTTCTTGTGTGATAACTCATATGCTGCAGCTATATTGTTAAACTCTTCTAGAAACTCAGTGCCATTCTCTCCTGAGAATCTTACTAGAATAACACCTTTAAGCATGGCTGTGAACTCCAGTAGTGGTGTATTGGTCATTCTTGTAATATTTCTGGATGCCTGTATAATGAACGGTTCAAACTACCCAGGTCCTCCACCAAATTCTGGTTGTGCTGTATTGCAATTAGTTTGGGACTTGTTCTATCATGTAGAGGCTAATCAGCAATATACAACAACTTCCAGTATGCTAATACTGAAATAGTGCATTGGGAGTTTGGTATACCAATAAGAGATATACCTTTCATAAGTATCCTCGATCTTAGGCTCAAAATATACTATAGGGAGTGTTTCTCACTTCTACAGCAGTTTTCTGACCGTCTGTCAACTGTTGGGCTTATTGACTTTTACTGTAATGTTTCCTTATTTGGAAGTCACTTTCCTTTCAGAGAAAATATTTCCAAAAATGGAGATTTTGAACTCTCCTCTAACCTAAAGAGGTGTAGTGTAGAAGTCTGTAAAGGGGTCTTGAGACCTAAAGGGGTGTCTTCAGAGTAAAGGGGCTTCTTACCGTGGTCACTAAAGTGGACTTTACACCAAAGGGGTGCCTAATGGGGCTTCTTTTGAGTAAAGGGGTTTTTTCAAGGGGTCTCTAAAGGGGTGTCTTCAGAGTAAAGGGGTTTCTTAGAGAGGACTTTTCCAACAGAAAAGTGGTAGTTTTCTTGTAGAACTTAGATTGGAGTCTTTTTAGCCTTGCAGTCTCTTTACTAATGTAGTACCAATCAAAGTCAGAATACTCAACAGTGCAAGTGATGCTGAGGAAGTATTATAACCTTTAAACATGTAATTGTGGTGTGGAGATTCTGGGAAGAGAGGCTCTCCTTCATTTTTCAGCTGGGGAAGTCATATATTTGAAAGTTTTGAAGGAACAAAGTTTTTGGACAATTGTGCAAGCAATACATGTAATACAAAGTTGCAATAGTAATCCTAGCAATAGAGGCCTAGTATATATGATATTTGGTCTCTTTTGATTGCACCTCCTTGAGAACTGCATCAAATGAGCTGCAATTTGAAACATGTGTTGGCTACTCAGTGCTCTGCATGAAATAATATTCTTGGGTGAGTTTCTTGTTGGGGTCTGGAGCATTTGTCCTTTGAAGTTGAAAATTCATGATCTTTCACTTGTGTGTCACAATAGCAAAAAGCAAAATAAAGAAATGAGTGCAATATTGGTTCTGAGATATGTAGTAATGAAATACTTTCCATTACCACACATCTAATGGTTACTTGCTAGCTGCACTTGAATGATGTTGTGGGGGACTGTTCCTAGCTTTAGACATTTTGCTATTAACTCTGACATGATTGACATAGAAGAGCCTATGGCAATGAAGGCAAAAATCTCCTTGTTCTCTTGTTAAAAGTCTTATATAAGAGCTGTAGAGGAATAGGGAGCCTAGCTAGTGTTGTATTCACTAACACTTGAACTGAATTTTATTGAGAGTTTGGCAGGACCTAATATATATTTTGTCCAATCATTTGATGACTAGTTAGATCTCCTAATGTAGGTTATGGCTGATGACTCATTTGATAGCATCATCATCTTCCATTTAAATCCCACTTTATATACGTATTTCTGTCTGATAAGGATCTGCTGATTCATCTGCTGGCTAATACTACTGATTTGATTGATAATACTAATATACCAAGAGGCTAAACATAAAACTAATGAATATGAATAAGTGCTGATCTAACTTAAACATTCAAGCAGTAGATCATAACATTCTCCCCTACTAAAGCTCAGAGGGCTCTCCTGAATCCCTTTTCTTGTGATACCAATAACTTGATGGTTCAGTATTGTCATCAAGTTTTGCAAGCTTGAGTCTGTCTCTATGTACTAAATCATCCCGGATATTCCCTTGTTTGTCCACTGGTAAGTTGCAAATGGACATTTTCTGATGATCTTGAAAGATCCTGCTCATTGTGGCTCAAGCTTCTTTCAAGTGTTATTTCTCAGCAATTCAAAATTCCCAACTGTCAATGCTTTTGGTGATATAGCCCTATGAGCAATTGTTGTGATGATACCACCAAAAAGCCATCACAGATTCAAAGTCACATGGCCAAGAGGCACTGATCCTGTCAGGACACCATGCAGAGACCATTGAAAAATAATTGCACCCCAGCTTTCACAAAAAACCAAGTCACAATTTTCATCACAACAGTTCATAGGTGGCTTTTGATTAGTACTCTGCCAATTGGCTCACTTTCTGATCCTAGATATTTTATCACCTCCTACATTTGTGCGTATTTATTAGCTATTACCTCTTTTTCAGACTTCTTACTTCTTGACTAAACTGTTTCTCTTACTTTTAATGTGTACCAATTGATTTATATCTGATGAGACTTCAGTTGTACCTCAATTGCCAATTGTATTGACCTATACAAGCCCCTATACCCTTCACTAACACTCAGCCCAACCCTGCACTCAACAGGTAACTCCATTAAAATCTACCACTCAACAAGTATTTGTGCTGTAAT